>BMAO01019634.1:39630-68455 GCA_019973975.1 Trichonephila clavata | reverse complement strand
TTTATGTTTAATGCATTGTGATGTTCCGCAACACAGCTGTGATTCAGCTTCTTTGTGGGTATGGTCACCTACGTGAAATTTACACCTGCACCTTAAAAATATTGCGTGGTCTTGTCTTAAACCCCTCTCTGCCCATCAACCGGATGTAATTCGAAGCTAAAGACACGGGAACCGCTGTCATTTCCGAAGCCTAGAGAGGGCAGGGGGAGAGAAAGAGATGGTCTGAAAATTTCACGGAAGACGAACGCCAGAAACTCCTCCCTCACAAAATAACAGAACTTGGACTCTAATAATCTAATTACTAAGTTAATATTTCAATGTAAATCTGTAAATAATAGCTGTGGCGTGTGTAATTAAACTTAACATTTAAATTAACCAATATCACGTTACCTTGATTTATTCAAACGTAAGATTTTTCAAAATTAAATTATTAAGTCTGAATTTTTAATTATCCTCCACATATACATCTGTACATAGACGCACAGAAGATAGAGGGGATTTATATAAATTTAAATCTAAAAAATATAATGTTCTATTTATACTGCTCCTACAGAAAAAATACTTTCCTTTTTTCTTATTAATATAACACTTAGAAATTTATAATCTTAATAAATACCAAAATTAACACTTATAAAATACTCAAAAAGACACAATAATATTTAAAATAATAATATAAAATACATTATATTTCTCATTCGAACAAAATTCCGTCTTTCAGCTTCTGCAAAATTACGCGGACCGTCCCCAAAAGCCCCCGTGTAGCTGAACAGTGGAAGTTAATATTCACTCACTCACTCATTCAGCTTCTGCAAAGAATGTCATTTCGAAATATTTTTAATAACATTTAAATCTTAACACATGTAGTCTCATTTGAAAATAAATTTATAATAATGAAATAATGGTGCTAAATTTATTTTTTGATTGAGAAAAAGAAGGAAACATTTAAATAACTCACCTATTATTGACCTAATTCCCAAACTTTAAATATTCTTAAAGAATTTTAAGAAATGCCTTTTCGATATTTCTATCAGCAATAATGCAATTACTTGAAAAATATACCTATAATTACAAAATAATATTATTAAATTTCTTTTGTATAAAAAGAGAGAGAGAGAGAGAGAGAGAGAGAGAAAAACCATCTAAAAACAAATTTGTTATATTGACTTAACTTGATGATTCAGAAAAATAATTCATGATGAAAAATTCAGAAAAAAAAAATCAAAATTTACAATAAACAAGACAAAGGAAGCAAATTTTTTTTAATACTGGGAACAGTTATGAAGATTGTGCAATGTCTAGTTCCGAAAGTGGAAGCTCTCTTACGAAAAAAAGATTGCGTCAACAATATTATTTGGATTTAATTCAAAGATAAAATTTTATGATTCATATACTCTTAAGTATAACTATGGGTACATATACAAAATAATTCCATTGATATTAAAATAAGCTAGTTTTCTTTTAGTTCAGTGGACTTTTCAGTTAAAATCGTTATTCACTTACATGAATTTATTTTTTACGCAATTTATATATGTATATAAACCAAAAGATATTTTATTAAACTAAATATATTATTTTTATAATCCACTTTTTCATAAAAGTAAATACAATAAAATATTCTTGAACACTTAACTTAATATCGTAAAAATATAATAGTACCTCCAAATAAGGAACCTGACACAATATGTCTTAATTCCAGAAATTTAAACCCACAAGACCAGACATTATGTATTTTATCCTTTAATGCTAAACAAATTAATTTAATTAGAAATTCAGTATATCTTTCTTTAAATAAATTATGTCCAAATAAGTACATTAATCACAGGTTTTTTTTCTTCTTAATTTTGAAGTTAATGAAAAGTTAAAATTCTTAGTTGAAAAAGTTTTATTAATGAATAAATGTTTGAAATGAGCAGTAAAATCTTGTATTTACAGAAAGTTACGGAAAATACTCTATTGAACGGATCTTTTTGAAAGCTTTGCATTGTGTCAGCCTAAGCACGCGTTTTTATTTTTATGTAAATCCAAAGAAACGCGAGTCCATGAGGTATGCAATAGCTTTATTATACATTCTGTTTTGTCTATAAATAGAAGCGTCGAACATACAGTGTTGTACCCCCACCCTCTATTAAGTTACATTGATTTATTAGGCTAACTATTTGATTTATTTAAAGAAAAACACAAGCTATACTACTCTCTCTCTTGTCTTTGAGATCCTAAAATTTTACCAAAAAAAAAAAAAAATCATTTATTTTTCTCTAACTTATCTTTGAATTATTTTTTAGTTTCACTTTAATTGAATGTCCCTAAATGAGAGGTAAATAGATAAGGTCCATATTCTAAGAGAACGATATCAACATTAAATGAGCCTATTTCAAAGTGTATCTTACAGGATGTACTACAGAATGTGTGTATTTTAATGTATACCTTAAAAAAAAAATAATTCAAAATTAAAACATATTTACCTGTTGCTATTTCATACGATCTAAATGAAAGAGATTGATTTGTGCCTTCTTCGAAAAGGAGTCTGTTGATAGCAACGATTACAAGTCAAGTAACTTTACTCAAGAGTAAAATAAAACATCTCCAGTTGCGCTAGATATCTTCCAAAAATTCTAATTGCCTCTGTCCCCTTTAAGTTAGCCGACACCGGACATTCTGTGTTCTGTGGGGGAAGAATGTCCATTCTGACCTCACTCCCGATGGGGCGAGAGTGACATAAGAAAATAAGAGAAAGCGTATCAAATTTCCTGATTTAACATACACATAAGTTTTGAACCATTCAAGGCTCAACACATAAGAAAACAGACATCAAACGTATACAGTACGAAATAAATTAATAAGTACTTAAAATATAATACCAAATTCACAATACTAAATACAAATATATAGCTGGACATCTCAAAAAAAGATAAATCAAATACATATTTAACAATAAATTCTACCAGTAAGCCAATAAAATATTTAAATGTGCATGTAAATTCAAGTAATTTTTCCCACCAAGACACATTTATAAATAAGAAAGTGTGAATGATAACGTTTCAGCAGACGTAATTTTTAATTGTACATAAAAATGAAATATTAAAGAACTGCAATTTGCCGAACGCTGCTCTAAAAGAAATATTCTGTTTTGTGCACATTTGAGTCATCCTTAAAGTAATAATACCATAAGTAAAACAAGATAATTACCGTTTTCCCCTTTATATCAGGCCAGTGAAAATCATGCTAAGATAAGCGCATCTATACCTGTATTCGAGGCTGGGTGCCAATTTACTTGCTACAACAAATCGCCCCCTAGTACAATTTTACAAAAGATAAAGTCTTTTTACAAATGTGTGATATCGTCCTTTTTATAAAAGATATAGTCGCTTTTACAAAAAATGTAGTAGTTACAAATTTTATTAGTAGCGGTCGGCATTTCAATTAGTCTATAAAATGATTATGTGTTTCAGGTTTCTAAAGCATGAATAATAATATTTCAGAAAATATTTTCATACAAATTTTTTTGAAACAAAAAAATGTACTTTTCAATTTCGGTCCAAATGCCGCCCCGGACATGGGTCCAGTTTTCCCAGCCCTTGCTGCTAACGTAGAAAAATAGTGAACACGGTAGCGGGCTAAGTGGATCAGGTGACATGAAATTATTTTTCAACTAGGAGATGGAGAATACATAAAAGTGGACAAATATATATAAATATATAAATATATATATATAGATTATGTGTGATTAGCTTTAATATCTATTTTAGTGCTATGTTGTGAATCTTCTTGATTTGCCTATTTGATTATATGCTGTCGTGTAACATTTAGGGTTTTAAGAAAATGCATAAAACCCGCATCTTTTTAACTATAGTACTAAAGTACCATTTAAGTACATACAACATAAAAATGAAATTAAGAATTTCGCTAACATTAATAATACTAGATGAAGTGTTTTCCTAGCAGGCATTGCCAATAAAAATAATTTGATCAAAAGAAGCTGCAAGATTTTTTCTCAAATAACTTGATACCAAGTAAAGCAACAAGAAACTGCCTTTTAATAGAGGTACAACACTTACACTAGAAAGAAAATTGGGCATTGTTTATAAGCGTTCTAAAACCATTGACACAAAAATCACTTCTTTCAACTATTTTATTTTTCAAAATTGTAAAGCTATTATTAAATTGAAAACTTTTAACTTCCCTAAATGCATATTGAATTTACACACTCGTGTCTTAGGTAATATTAACCATATTAGGTGCTTTCGAAAAGTAACTTTCGCAAAAATCATTTTTGAGATGCCTTTGTTAAGCATCGATCCAATGCACCACTAGTTCCTTTGATAAACAAAAAAATACTTTCTCTATTGCGGTATTGCCGGCTCTGCCTCGAATTTTAATTATGAAATGGAGGAAATGTATAAAGAGTAGGCATTAATGGAGAATGGACTAGTGAACTCTACACTAACTCTAGATTTCTTGAACTATGTTATGCTATCGGGAAATACGGACACTTATGTTCATTTTTCAACAACTATTCAACATATTTATTCGATTTTTTTTAAAAATTATTTTGAGAAATTCGCAAAAAATTTTGCTTGATCTATAGAATTATAGGCGGCCTGCGGCCGCCCCTTGTATTGGCCACCCTCGTCCGGTACACGCGCTGCACACCTGCTAGGATTGGCCCTGTATACACTATAAATTTAATATTCAGTTCACAATGAGTGGCCATGGTAGCCTAGTGGTCATGGTCGCCCATGGCTTGAGTTCTAATGTCTCTCGAGATCCATCGTGTAGAGAGGCTGGGATTCGTTAAATCTCTCAAAGCTCCCATTGTTAGTGAGGAGTACAAGCTTGGAAAGTGGAGTGCTGGTTCAGATGTTGTCCCCGCCATTTGCCTTTGACTCAAAATTACATGGTACATCCGTAACAGCTCTCATATTGCTTCTAAGTACAGCATTAACAAAACAAACAACCAGCCAATTAGCGATGTTACATAATTAAATTTTCATCAAATTTCTGGATCCATCTAATGAGTGAGTGAGTGAGGGAATATTAACGTCGCACTGTTTAGCAACACGAGGGCTTTTGGTGAAGGTCCACGTAATTTTGAACCATGGTCAAGTGACGCGGACGACAGATGAGCTGGCAACCCTCTCTTAACTACCACACCACACCAACGGGAGAACGTTTGAGCTCTCGACAGATTTAACGTGCATCGCTCCCCTACATGGCGGGTTTTTAGTGGTACTGGCATCGAACTCATGACACTCTACCCACGATTCGATGCCTAGACCACTTGGCTACCGTGGCCACTCCATCTAATGAGAGTTTAAGTGTTGTTCCAGGGCTCATAAATCCATAAACGCGAGTTTAATTATGTAATATATGTATATCATGAAGTTGTAATTCAAAATTGGGATTGGGGGGGGGGAGATCTATTTTGACTGGAAGAGAAGCAGTGAATATGTATTTGCAAAAAAATAAAATAAAATTTAAATACACATAGTAATTTAGAAAAGATAGCATTGCAATCAATCGCATTCTAGTATACAAAATTGAAGGAAAAATAATCCAGTTAAAATATCAATGTTGGATTTCGGTTTTTTCAACTAGCGTAATTTAAAATGAACAGTATATATGAGTGGCAGTGTTAACAAGAACATGGAAACATGAAATAAAAGTTAGAAGAAACAATCATAAACACTTTTAAAGAATTTTAAAATGTTACAATCAATTAAATATCACAAATGTTTCAACTTATATTTCTGCCTTATTTCCTCCTTAGAAACTGCATTTAGATAGCATATTTTATTCAAAATGTACCTACTGAAATAGTTTAAGTTACTGTAATTTTCTTAAGCTAATTTCGAATGCCTTGTTGTTGGAAATAAAGTCCCATTTTACAACTCAGAAGAATAATATGATTGATATATGCATTCTAACTTGCAAAATTCAAACTAAAATTATAGTAAGAAAAAGCACACTATTACTGGATTGAGCTGCTATCAGTGGTGCAATTTGTACTCTTTGTCAAACAATTATTGCTGAGAATATGCATTATTTTGAATTTTTACGAGAATTAAATATAATTTAAAAATAAGAAATGCATGTCAAGGAAAGCAGTTATGCAATTTCACATCAATAAAAAATTTATGATTTCCGTATTATTTAATTTAGAAACTGAATTTCTTGTGTGTGGCTACTTAATATATGTAAAATTGACCACCTAAACTTTTCATGAGATAGTTTATCTTAAAAATTAAATATATTGCCAAAAGATTTTAAAGCAGATATTTAAATTGTGTATTCTCTCATAAAAAGGCATTTTTAATTTATATTATGCGCACTGATTATTTTGTCATGGAATGTTACTATCGCAATCAGACAAAATTAAAAGAAGCGAAAAAGATATTTTTAATAAAAGTTATGTTTTCTTTACGCATTAATGAGTATTTTTATCTCACTACATCATGTTTGAACTCATATTTGAAGGTTTGAAGGTTCACTTTCAATTCCATTCAATGTACTCATTGTAACATGATTAGTATCGCATTAGACCGTGACCTTTGGGGACCCTGGGCTAACGATATCTGGGCGCCCCTAAATAATTAAAAAATTTGCCATTTTCCTAAAAATAATTTGTGTGGGAAAATTTAAAATATTCGAAACCTTAGGGGTTTTTTATGTCAAGCACTTTAAATACGTTATAAACAATAACATGATTTATAAAAAACTTTTCTACACTTTTGCGCTGCAAATTCTTCTATTTGCTCATCACATTTTAAGTCTTTACTTAGATCATTACTGATAGAAAGAAGTTATGAATAATTTAGTCTAGTATTTGTCATTTTTGTCCTATATTTGTTTTGTATATAGGACATTTTAGAGAATACACGCTCCGCCTCACAACTGAGGGAGCGTTATCAAAATCTTTAAAATGCTATACCAATTTGGGCTCAAAGCTTAGGCTAATGACAGACTATCTCTAGCCCGTTTGCCATGATGAATTTCGTGGGCCTCGATCTGACTACGTCAGACAGGTGGCATAAGCAACAACAACAACAACATACCAACTTGGAAAAACGTCAACAAGTTTCTTCCCAAAAATTAAATTGAACATGTCCTTACAGGTGTAGGACTAGCTCAGTTTGTCTTAGATAAGTTTTGAATTGAACACTCTTTAATTTACTAAATGTTGGTCAACGTCATTTGAATAGTAATCAATAGTAGTGCATACACTCTTCGAATCGGCGTTCTCCTTACTTTGATCTTGCAAATCCATCAAAAATTTTAATTTCTTACAATATTCTGCATATATTTGACTTCTTCTTAAATCAAGGATTAGCTTACCTAACGCAACAATAAGCACGTCTCTTTTAAATTTTTCTGTCCTATACACAGCTTTTTCTATCGATTTATCTGCAAATTTTGAAATAATTCGTCCCTTGTTCACATCCCTATATTCTGTTTCGACACTTGCACTTAATTTTTTGGTCTCGTCTTGATACTCCTATAGTTATTGATCTGATTCTCATGGACATTGCTTATAAACGTTTTTAAAGGAATAATTAACTTATTTTCTTCACAGATGTCCAAGCCAGGAGTCTGTTTGTTAAGTGAATTAAATCTTTCTAAAATTTCTTTCCAAAATATAAATAAAATGACAGTTTCGAGTTTTGTTAATTTATTAAATAAATTTACTGGCTCTCTCTCTCTATTCGAAAACCAATTTTCTCATTTTCATTATATCTGAATGTTTTAAGAATATTTATGTTATTATCATAATTATCTTTTAAGGCTTCAACAGCATCGTAGTGACAAGACCATCTAGAGTCTGACTTAAACTTTTTAAAGTAAACTTCAGTTTAATTTCAGAATTTAGAGGTTCCCACTTATGGGTCAGAGCAGAAAAGAAAACATATATTTTTTGCACTAAACCAAAGAAGTTCACGATTTCATTTGCAGCCTTAACTGATTCTGCACCAACAAGATTAAGAGAACGTGCAGCACATGACACATAATTATCGAATTTATTATTTTTCCTTTAGAAGAGCTTGCGCACCATTATTTTCGACCGGGCATATTGGCAGCATTGTCAAATGACTGTCCTCTACAATTATCCAATAGCAGTACATATGTTTCTAAAAACTATTGTAGAGAATTAAATAAGTATAAGCCAGTATGACTACTAATCTTAATTAAGTAATGAGACACAATTAATTCATACACTTTTCCCCGAAAGCATTATCGTAGTACAATAGCAGTTTGGTCATTTTGGGACAAATCTGGTGTTGAATCCAACACAATTGAATAGTACTTTGTGTCATCGTCATTTATTTGAGTTATAATTGTTTTAATAATTTGCTTGCCCATGATCTCGATTATTTGCTCATATATTGTTTTTGATAAATACGATATCAACGTACGATTATTCGGGTCGTAATTATCGCTGTTCAATGTTCCCGAATGAATGGGTCGAACTCTATGCTAGCAGTTCCAGGGCACCGATAAAATTACCATATTGTGAGGAAAACCAAAAACTTCCTTCTTGCCTCTAAATGCTAAACCTCTATATCTAAATACTGTACTCCCGCAATGACACGTTTGAGGACATTGTGGTAATATTTTGTATCTTTCTTAGAGAGTTGCTCTTGTAACTGTTAATCTAACAAGAGGAGGGCACGGTTAAGGAAATTCATTTGGGGACGAGATTTGGTGTAATAGTAGCACTTCTTTAGGGTGTTCAACCCTCAATGTAATAGCGCTGAATACAGTCAGTTCCGAGAAAATAGCCTTCAAAATTTATACTTAGCTTTTATACAATTATGTTTTATTCAGCTCCAGCAATGCAGTGGCATAGATGGTAGTGCACGTCTGTTAGGGTTCGAGTCGCGCAGTTGTCTAGCTTTATTTTTTTTCAAGTCATTTAATTATTTTTACAATTGCATAAATTTATTTAAAAAAGGTTTATAAAATATTTTACATGATTATTTTATATTTTAAAAACTAAAACAATTACTATAATTATATAAATATTTTATTACATTTTATAAATATATTATAATAATATATTATTATGTTATAATTTTTATAAAATTAATAATAAATAATATTTATTATAAAAGTATATTATATTAAATAATATTTTATATAATTATTTTGTATTTCAAAAGTAAAATAGTTACATATAGTTTTATCATTAGATAAAAAATAGTTTTATAATATGTAAAATTGTTTATGATATTTTATTATTGCAATTATTTTATAATTATATCAAACATTTGATAAGAAAAATTATTTAATTTTAAAATAATGAAATAAAATGAATTGAAAAAAAATAAGGCAAGTCTACCACCCGACTCAAACCCTGACCGATCACGAGAAATGCAGGTGTGCTATCACATATGCAACTGCATCACTAGAGCTGATTAAAACTTAATTGTATTAAAGCTAAGTAAAATTTCGAAGGCTATTTTCTCCGAATTGACTGCCCATTCGGTGCTATTACATTGAGGGTTGAACATCCTAAAGGATTACTGCTAATACACAGTCTAGTTCCCAAATGAATTTTCTTAGTCATGCCCCCCCCCCCCCTCCAATCCTTATAAAACAGACTTATTTTCTTTTCGTGTCAACCAAATTAACATTGAATTTCTTATGTTCAATAGAATTTTCATGATTTTCTAAACAACTTGTTACGTGTTTCCAATCAGAAAAGCCGGATGTGCATTGAGAATTCGCTTTGGAAAAAAATTTGCAGGTCAAACAAAAAACACAACCAATACTAGTTGAATAACATAGCCAAAAAAGATCTTTCCAGCACTTTTCTATTTTAAAGTTTTTCAATGAAATGGTTATTCGAAAATGATCTCTTTTGTTTTCTTATTTTGAAAGTAACTCATTTTATATATGTGAAGGGATATAATCAATAAAATTATTATTTAGCGATTTAAGGTCGCGAACTCACGTCAACGTATTTCTTAAACTGAAACCTAACATTTTGTAAACACTTTTCAGTCAGGGCACTTGCTGGTGTCATCTGGCTGCTGAACAATATATTTTTTCAGAAGGCTGCTGGTCATCGAGATCTTGCATATTTTCAACATTAATAATTGCTTGTAGTGTTTCACCGCCTTCTTTGGCCAAGTTCCTTTCCCTTGTTAATGTATCTGCGTTTGTTATATGCTAATTACTTTGTTCCATTGTAAAAAAAGTTGAAATTTTGAAACATTTAACTTTTTCTTTTTCTCGATCTAACAGTAATTTTCGTTTTTCCGCTCCACTTTTATATTTTTTGCCTGGCATATTTGTATTGTTAACTAAGGACTTGATTTTCCTACAAATTAATTTAAAATTTAGGTCATAAAATTACGATAACACAACCAACTGTCCTTATAAACTAAAAATATTCTAACAAATTTTTACAACACAATATGATATAATTCTGAGATGATTAAAAAAAAGTACCTAGTTTATTTTTTTTTAAAAAAATCGTTGTCTATACTCGCTAAAACCTAAAACGCTGATTATTATTATTTACTGGCCCATTAGTTTAAATGGTTTTTTATAAAAATAAACTTTAGAATTATTTGGCCCACTTTAAATAAGTATTGTTTTTCTTTGCTATCCCTTATTTGCTGTTGCTACCTATACTTAAAAAAACCGATTTATATTACGAAAATCAAGAGCACTTTTTACTTTTATCCATAACATTCGCGGGAAATCTCCATAATTCACATAAAAGGATTATTTTTTTTCATCCTGTGAGTGTAGAAGTAATTAAGTTACTCATCACAAATTTTAAGATAACATACATATTTATAGGAAATCCTGATGTTTTCAATCTTTGAAAAATTGAAAATACAAAAAATACCTAATCATAACTTCAATATTTTCCTACTTAAATAATTTAGAACTGTGCTTTGGTACTTACTTTACTTGAATAAACAGGTACCTACGTATCTTTTAATTTCGTGCGTGTATTATGCACAGGATACAGCATCAAATCAGTATATTGTTGTAACTTAGAATTATTATTGCAAAAAAATAAATGGCTACAGAAATAGTACCACTACGTTTGTATAAATGCTCGATGTTCGTCGGCGGCATCCTATGATAGAGCCTCTGTCTATTAATTATTAGATTCCACGTATTTGGTGGTAAGGCGGAAGAACAAAAGTAAATTGCTCTTCTTCTCTCGAAAATAAAAATAAATTTTATATGATAATTCGGGTATTTTATTTTTTGATTTGTATTTTTTTACTGGTTTATTATTTTATTACTATTTTGATTGTAAGCATCTTTTTCTGTTTGTTATCTTCAACGGGAAACGGGGGCCCTGGGCTGCAGCCCATTAAGCCCATACGTAAATCCGGCCCTGTCTAACATGATTAGTATCATCTAATCTTTATTCATGTGGTTGCTTCTAAGTAAAAAAGAAAATGAAGAAGTTTTCATGGTTATTATTCCGTTTAAAAACATTATTTTGTATCTGATCTTTATCTCCTCTTCCCTAGTAATATATATCACTACGTGATTAAACTTGCTATTTTCACAGAACACATGAAATGTTCTAAAAAAACAACATGCCTTCTGAGAGTATTCAGGATCTCACAAAGTCATTCGCGTACTTAAAAGATATATACAAATCGTATAAGACATCTCTTAGATAATTAGTAATTCTCATGCAAAGCAAACACCAAGATTGACTGTGTGACCTCTATCATTTAAGTGAAATATTTTTTTAGATTTTATTACTTTTTACCTAGTTTGTTCACATCCAATTTTGTTATAACACTCCAACTTCTACATTATATATTGTACTTGATGTTCTTATGAATTTTTGGTTTTATTTACATTTCTAACTGAAAATAAATTTTTACTGTTTATTAAAGATCCAACTTAAATATTTATCCTCTCTCTCTTCGTAAAGTATCTTACAACAGATATGCATTTATGTAGCAACACACTCATTTCTTCCTTAATAAACAGTCAAAATATTCATTCTTTAGATCTTTGCTGATTCATAAAAGATTAGTTGCAACAAGCAAGCTTTCCATTAGATTCATTCTATATCCAAAATGATAACTTCGATTCTACTTGCGTATTAAAATATCCTTTATATATTTTTTAACTTCTACTATGGATACTAATATACACAAGCTTGTGTGTGTGTCCTAATGTATTATATAAATATAGATAAATATGAGAGAAAGTTCAAATTTTAGACGCAAACAGTGTTTGTTGTTGGATAAAAATAATAGCCTTTTTTTCTTTTTTTATCATTTAATACTTTTGCAGTGTGAGTACAAGGCATTTTAGTTTTAGATGGCTTAATGATATTTGTGCTTATTTAATTCGTTATCATTACTGTTACATCTCTTTACTAGGTATTTTAATTGCATTGAAACATTTTTATATAAGTAGCATTTCTCGAACAAGTTTTTTCCCCTACATACTGAGTGCTTAGAATTAATAATGAATAAATGGAGCAATTCTTTATGGAAAGCCTTTTCAAAAAGAATTTTTCATTTTCTCAACCTTTCACAGTCGCTCACGCTGAAAATTACGTTGTTCTGTTACAAAGAGTTACCTGTAACTGCAACAAAAAGTGGTGCATACGGGGAGAGGTATGGAAAAGACCGATTTTGAACATCCTGTATATAAGAATACATAAGTTCGCATGGGAAATTAAAATTTGTAATCATTTCAGATTTAATAAATGCATTTGATTATGCATAGTTTACATTTAATTTTTGTTGAAATCTTCATGTTCATTATAATTGGTATTTTAATCAGGTAAAAATGAATTTAAAATTAATGGGAAAACTATTTATATGAAAAAAAGAAAAAGAAAAAACGTTTTCAGAATGAGAAATATATACTAAAAATGAATAATGTAGATAGCTTTTGAATGTTATATTCCACATTGTTTTCTCTTAATATTATGTAAATAAATGATTTTCAAAATTCAAATCTTAAGAAAATGAAAGATCACAAGAACTTAAAATATGTTCAAACTATTCATCTTAAACAGGTATAATTATTTTTATACGTTTCTCTAGGAAAAAAGGAAGAAACAAATACGATTGAAAAATTGCAGCAGTACGATAATTTTATAAAATACAATCTGAATATTTTATTACATTAAATGAGAATTAACATGCTTTAGAAATCATGTTTCTGCCTTAGATTGTCAGAAAAATTATACGGCTGTTAGGTATTCAGATATTTATAGATTTGGCGTTAAAGATTCATCACTAAATAAATTTCTTTTAAAAAATACACTAAATTGAGGAAATTTTAAGAAAATTATTTCTTATTTGTGTCAAACGAAGTGTGAAAAGCAGGAAAAACCTCACAGTAGTAAATCATAAATGTTCATTCTATCGTAAGCCATAAAAGTGATCTCAGTATTTTGAATTTCCTTTAAAGAATGAAATACGATGAATGAGTAAATACATTTCATGAGGTCAGTAACCTTTTAAACTAAAGAGATAAACATATGTTAATCCACAATTTAAGTAGTTTTAATGAGAAGTAATTATTACGTGAAAATTGTTATCTACACTCATGTTCATAAATTAAGGATAATTCAGAATCACACAGAAATTGAACTCTAAAATAAAAATTTCACCTGTAGAATTATCACACACATCTTGAAGAAGAATATGCAAATTACAGGAAACCACCAGATGGCGCGGATAGTACGTCACAATGACGAAAGTGTAAGAGAGGGGTATATAAGGAATGGTTGCAAAGAAGTAAAATTGTTCACAAGCGCTTTAAAAGCCTTTCAGCGGAATAACCGCATAGTTATGGCACAAAGGAAGCATTTGGATGATTTTTTACGTGGTAGAATTATCGTACGACTGGAATGTGGACGTACCCAGCTGGAAGTATCCGAGGAACTTGGAATCACCCAGAATGTCATCTCCAGGCTTTGGCAAACGATTCCAAGATGATGGTAATGTGAGTAGATGTTACAGCACAGGTCACCCCCGAGTTACAACGCCAAATGAGGACCGGTATTTGACAGTTACTGCCAAAAGAAACAGACGGAGCACAGCATCCGACCTTTTCTCGTCAGCCCTCTTCAGCTACCGGTACGACAGTTTCAAGGCAGACCGTGTACAGACGCTTAGGGCACATTGGTCTATAGGCTCGTAGGCCTGTCAGATGTGTTCCCCTTACCGCAACTCACTTTCGCCTGCGATTAACCTGGAGTAGAGAGCATGCATTGTGGACACCGTAAAAGTGGTCTTGTGTGATGTTTTTCGACGAGTCCAGGTTTAGTCTGCAGTCTGATTCTCGCCGGACATTCATATGGAGAGTGCCAGGTACCCGTTACCACCAAGAGAACACCATTAAACGACACCGTTACGGTGGTGCAGGATGGCTCGTTTGGGGAGGAATTATTCTTGGTTCCAGAATTGACCTGCATGTTCAGATTGTAACGATGACAGGCCACATCTATCGGGATGTCATTCTGGAACAACATGTACGTTTGTTTCGGGGAGCCGTGGGTGCTGAATTTCTGTTTATGGATGACAACGCCCGTCCTCACCGTGCAAACATTGTAGACGAATGCCTTCAATCGGAGGATATCACCCGTATGGATTGGCCAGCATACTCACCGGACTTGAATCCAATAGAGCATGTGTGGGATATGCTTGGCCGACGAATTGCAGCCCGTCAACCCCCTCCCACCTGTCTAACCGGAACTTCGGAGGGCATTGTTTGATGAGTGGTGTAATATTCCCCAAGATCAGATTGATAATTTGATACTCAGCATGCGTAGGCGTTGTAAGGCCTGTATTGCATCGTCCGGGAGACATACTCCGTATTAACCATCATACTAACCATGTTATACTGTTTTTTGTAAATAGGTTCTTTTTTGAAATTTGCTCCAGGGAGTAAAAATCGCAATTTTTATTAATTATGTCAAACATATAGCATCTTTTTTGCTCCTTACCTTTTATTTAATAAATAGACTTTACAAATAAATCAAATTTGTTTTGCTTCTGTCTCTTTCTTTGCCTGAACTTCATTATTCTTAATTTATGGACATGAGTGTATAATATATAGCTACACTGCTGGCTATTAGAATTGCAGCATCACACAGCAAGGAATGATCTGAAGAACGTCAAAATCACATGGAAGGAAGAAGAGGTTGAGATATGAATGGTAAGCATTTCAGCGCATTTAGAAGATGCAGAAGGGAGAAACGACATCTGAAGCACTGCATGAAAGAAAATATTTGTGTAGTAGATTTCTCTTTCAGGAAGCGCTTTCTAAGGTCAGAGTTTTCTCAGAATATCGTGCTGTGCTTCAAAAAAAGAAGAAGAAGAAATGCTTACCAGATAGTGTCGGAATTCGACAGAGGTAGAATTGTTGCCTACCGAGAATGTGGATAACCGTTCGATGATATCACCCTTCGCACAGGTCGAAATCCAAACGCTGTCATGTGGATATGAAATCAATGGGTTGCTGAGGGTCATACCGAACGGCATGCAGGATCTTCACGCCCTCTCGTGACCAACACCCGATAGAATAGACATATTGTGAGATCAACTGTACAACCACATCACTCATCATTAGTCAGGAAACGGTACATTTGCAGCACGTTCAATATCCGCTCGTACGGTGCAGCGACATTTTCAGCAGCCTGGACTGGACTGTCAACACGGTGACCATTATTTCGATTTCCCTTAACAATCTAGCATGGAGAGAAACGATGACTCTGGAGCACCGAATGACTAAGCTGGATACAAGAGTGGCACAATGTGGTCTTTTCAGACGAGTTCCGGTTCTGCGGGCAGTATTCTGATGACCATATACATATCTGGAGGCTCCGAGGAGACTGCTTATCACTTGTTTGCATTCGATTTCGGCATAGGGGCCCTGCACCTGATGTGATGATTTGGGAAGACATTGGGTACACAGCGCGCACGTCTCTAGTTCGGATCGACGATAATTTGAATGCAGATTGGTATATTTCTAACACCTTACATTCAGTGGCTGTGCCCTATCTTCAAGGTCTGCCAAACGCCATCTTCCAATTAGATTATCTTCCAACATGACCACACGTTGCACGTCTTATTCTGATCTATTTTGATTCCCAGGGTATTCGATTGCTCACATGGCCTGCATGTTACAATCTGTCACCCATTGAACACATCTAGTCATGGGTTGCTGAGGGACTAGCCCACCATTCCTCTCCAGCAAAGACGGTTGATGGTGTGATATAGACTTGAAGTTTAGCGTGGAATGAGTTGCCCTTTTCTGTCATCCAAGCCCAGCTTGACTCTATGCATAACCAGCAGCTGTTTCTGCTGATTTTACACCCCTGTAAACCTCCAAACTTCTTTCAAATTTAATCCTTTTGTCTGCCTGGCATTTTGTTTACGTACAATAAATACCTTTTTTGTATTTACTTTCCTTCATGGTGTTGTAATTTGAATGGCGAGCAGTGTACATAATTTTTCAATATCTATCTCTCCTATTCTATCGTTTTTCCTGATAATAATACTGTTATCTACTATGAGAGGTCTTTTGTGACCCTGAAAAACATATGAAATTTTATAAAGTTATCAGCATTGAAATCTCAAACTGCCAAGTTTTGCTTTTGAATATCATCCACGATTGTGTGTGTTAATGCACATTTTGTTTTATGTGCTAATGTACTGTTTATCTTATGATGGTGGTATAGATCTCTGAGAAGTGTTAACCCAAGAGGCAAAATTACGTTCATTGCAAATATTTGCGGCGTGGTCAGTTTTGTTTGTAATAATAATAATAGGCTACAAACTTTGGGAAATAAGTAAATAAAAGTAGCTAAGTAGTAATTTTTATTCATACATTTTATTATTAGTAGATAATTCAAATATTAATTCAAAAATGTACCTCTAAAATGTCAATTCAAAAGAAATTGTTAGAAAAAATAAACAGTATAAGCTAGCTATACTTTGAAATAGATGCAGATGAAAATTCTGATTGGGTGGATGGTGTATATGATCTATTGGACACTGACTCTGAGCAATTTGACATCGAAAATGAGAAAGAGAACATTGTGAATAGGCATAGGGGTCGAAAAAGAATGAAACTGCTCTCTAGTTCCGAAGACGAATGTGAAGAGAAAGAGAATGATTAGAATATTGAAACTTCAGTTGATGGAACTGGTTGACTAAAAATTCAAGAAAGTTTTGACGTTCCTTACTTCGTATTATTTCCAGATAAATATCAGGACCAACGGGAGAAGCGAAGCGGAATTTTATGAAGGGCAAAGTAAGGAATGCAGTTTCGATAAAATGTAAATTTTTGGTGACAACGAAATTTTTTTATTTTAATCTGAATTATGATATGCTTATTGTTGTTGTTGTTCCGTGTCCATGGATTTGGCAAAGTAAAATTATAAAAACACTAGACTCCACTGAAGGTGGCAACTGCACATTTTTATGTAAACTACCGAAGTAAAATATAGTATTTTGATTTTCTGTTTTTCTTTCTAAAAATGTATATAAGCCTAAAATTCAAATAGTAATAATAAAAAATTTTCAAATTATTACATAACAGTTATTTTGTGTTTTATTGCCATGATAAATTCTGTATCATTTATAATCAACTGGAAAGTAATATACTGTTTATTTGAAAAGCGGTCATTTGACTGTCATCAGTAGAAATAGGTATATATAAAAAGTCGGTTGGTTTAGTGTTAAAGTTGCGAAGAGTAATATAACCATTAACAAATAAATTACAGTAATATTTAATTTAAAACGTAAATAAATCTATTAATATATAATTGACAGATAAATAACAAACTTATCACACAAAAACAAGAAGTTTGTCTAGTAAAAATATAAAAGTAGAATGATTTTTTCTATGGTTAAACATGTCATTCAAATTGTTTTTTCGATGTGATAAAAATAAATATTATAAAAGAAATATGCATTTAAATAAAAGAAAAAGAAGCTTTTTCAAATTATGAAAAGCAAATCATGAAGATTAATTGAATATTACTTTTCAAGAATTAATAAATAAACTAATGAGAAAATAAAACCACAATTGTATAGCATTTTTATTAGAGACGAATTGCTGCTCTTTTCGTTAAATTCTTCATTAAATAACTTACTATTCAACTCACTAGTAATGCAATAATATATTTGAATGTGTTGTATATGCTGTGTGTTCCTATTAGAATAAAAAATTTGGAATGTAAAAGTTTCATGTGTGCTTGTTTCAAAATATTTCTGAAAAATACAATGTATAATGGAGATATACATATGATTATGATGTAAAGCTCTAAGCAACAGAAAATGTAAGTAAAAATAATGCGAAGGAGAAAAATCGAGGAAGTCTAGTTTTCTCTTTTTGGTGAAGCTCACACTTTCTGCCGATTTAACCTTCAAACATTGGAATCCACTTTCCTATACGGCCCATTGTCATACCTGACTGGGACGAACTACAGGAAGTTGTGAACCTTCCCTGAATTGCTTTGAGGCCAAACAAGAAAAGAAAGGTAGATTCTGACCGGCTCTGTGTTCAAAACTCAGACAACCGTCATGCTGCCTGGTTGGAGAAAAGCAGGTGTCCGTGGAGCAGATGTTTCAATGTAAACAAAACGAAAAGTGGGAAGTTCAATACTTATTCGAATCAAGTTTTAAGCGCCGAATAAGCTAATTGTATTGTGGTATAAATCGATGATAAAATCTAGAAATATATTTCCAGCCCCAATTATAATTTATCAAAAAAAAAATTTTTCTTGAAAATATAATTTGGATTTCTTAAGAAACGAATTTCGGTGTGTGTCCGTTAATATTGATTAGATATTACGCGGCATTGAAATCGATAACTGACAATTGTCTCAAACTTGCTTACAGTAACATATTTGGTATTTTAATTGTGTTATTTCTTGGAAATGCCTTTTTATAAGTGGATTGTTGAAACCGGAAAATGTTCAAGATTGGAAGATTTAAATAATCTAAATGATTATAAAGATAACTGGAATGTTAATGCTACTACAAACAAGCACATGGTTAGCGTCATACGACATTTGGCGCAATTGGTCCAAACTGCTAGTGATATATTTGGATCTGTTGACACAGAGTGTAAAAACATTTATCAGAGGACTAATAATCTGATGATAAAAGTTCAAAACTTTCAAGACATTGTGGATAATCTCAATGCAAAAGCTGTTAAAGTTCGTAAGTAAAAATAATTAATATATTTTAAACTTATATATTAGTATCGTTATTAATTATTCATTTAACGTTAATTATTCTTTCCTTAAAAAGGCTCGAATTTAAAATTTTGTCGCTAATATTTACATAAAGTTATTTATTCTCTATTGCGATTGATGTATTTATTTAAAAACACTCAAGTACTAAAAAATAGAATTTAAAATTAATAAGTTGATTTTGTAATATGTAAGTTATATATATATATATATATATATGTGTGTGTGTGTGTGTGTGTTTGTTTGTGTTTTATACATATACAAGCATTTGAATTCATTCATCTATAATCACACACAATGTGCTCAGTTCTTAAGACCACGATTAAGGTTTAAAAGAAAATTGTTTATATCACATGGTCCAATTGTTTAGAAAGATTTTAAAGTTATCATTCATAAATTAATATAATGTTTTAAATATATTATCGTTCTTAAATATTTTATATCTCCATTTTATAATTTGGAAAGAGGGAGATTTTTTTATATATTAACAGTATTTGCAATTTTTTTTTATCAAGGTAATATATTATTCATTCTTGATGTTAAAAAAATATGAGCTTTATTCTCCCGGTAATTTCAGCAGTAATTAACGTTTCCTTCAATAGTAGAAAAAACAATTGTATTCGAGTGCATTATTATTAAGTTTTTATTTATATCTATCTAATCCAAAGTACCTCTAAATTATGTGATCTATGTTAGCATGTTAAAATTTAGAGAATAAAAGAAATGTAGAAGAAAAAAATATCTTTTTCTCTCTTCACACAAAATAATCTATATATAATTTGAACTTTCTGTTAAATATCACATAACCTGAAGCCGTTGTAGGAAACTTAAAAGAGCCCGAAATAAAAGCGCATCGCTTCTCTTCTTTAGTGCATCTTCGTGAGAAGGATTAGGTACCGATTTTACAATGCAAGTCACGAGCGCAATGAATATTAATATCATGAGCCTTAAAAGAATTAGATTACGCGCGCCATTTAATATGCACGCTTAGGTTTCCTTTGCAAACATATTTTTGATTTCGGTAATTTTTAATGCTGGCACCCCGTGTATTTACATCTCTAAGTAGTAAAAATGAATCTCACAACGCTAACTCACTTTTTGCTGTTGATCGCGTACTTCACTAAAAATATCATTAACCATCATAGGAGAAATGTGTTCGTTTTTAAAAAAGTTGCATAAAAGAAGTAGAAAGTTTACATGGATAATAAAAATATCGATGTTTATATGCGAATTTCTATTGATTTATATGAATTTTTGTATTACTATCTAGAATAAATGTTACTTTTTTATTATCTAAGTTAGTGAAAGAATTCCTTATACTTATCACACATATAATTTGTTATGCTTTCTTAGGAATACACCTAATAAAAATGTAGAATTTTTTGCTCGAACTTTAATCCTCATAATTCATTTTCAAGGATTTACTTTTGAAATTTTGATTCAAATAAATCATATATCTTTGTTTTTAAACTAAATAAAATAAAAATTTCACGAGGCCCTAGTTAAGGCCTCCTTAAACTGATTATATTGAACAAAACATATATAAACGATATAAGGTCAGATATGATGATTGTTAAAATATTGCAAAAAAGAGATTTGCCCAAATATTAAAAAAAGACACTTAAAAGATTATTTTGTTGATAAATTTTAATTAATAAACGAGTTTTTTGAATCCTGTATCAGTAGTTTTGTACTCATGGTGAATGTTTTTAGTAATGAAGTTTGGAAGAGAGTGAACAATATTTTTTTGTTTTTGTTTTAATTACAATAAACTTTTGAAATTTTGTTTTTTGTTTTTGTTACACGTAATTTCGTAGGATTTCACTCTATTCTATCGATTCTATATCTTTCGGAAATGAACCAGCGTTCATTTCTAATATAATTTCTTCCAAATTTATGCAAGAACTGAAAGTAACTGTGCCTTTTAGTTTTCTGATATAAGTTTCCTCTCTGAGCAGTCAGCAGAACAAAATAACAGATGAGACTAGAATGAGATTACAGAAAAAGTTGAGCAGAGACACAAAAAAAATAAAAAATAAGGGATTTGTATTACATAGTCGCTGACGTTGATAGAGAGTGATACTTCATGTCTTGGTATAACTTTGGATTTAATGGTAATTGCAACTTGCACATCTTGCTTCCTTCAGTTATAATCTATATATATAAAGGAGAAAAGCGACTCACTCACTGACTGACTAATCACGAAATCTCTGGAACTATTCAACCTACAGACTTGAAATTTGGTAGACATGTTCCTTTGATAGAGTAGACATCAGCTAAGAACGGATTTTCCGAAATTCGAAACGCAAGGGGCGTTACGGGGGGTTAAGGGTTTTAATAATAATTGTTCCCATGTTTAAACTACTTGATGTACAATCTTGAAATTGGGTAAGCGGATTCCTTTCAGAGAGTAGAGATCCGCTACAAAATGAGTTTGCTGAAAATCGACCCCCAAGTGGCGTTGCAGGGGCTTAGGGGGCGTTATAGATAATTATTTCCATTTTTAAACTATTTGACGCACTGTCTTTAAATTTGATATATATATAGATTCCTTTCGTAGAATAATGATCAGTTACAAAACGGGTTTTGTGAAAACAGACTTCTAAGTGGCGTTGCGGGGGAATAAGTGGCGTAAGAGATAAATATTTTCGTTTTTTAACTATTTGACCTACCTGCTTGAAAATTGGTAGGAATGTTTCTTTCATGGAGTAAATATCCGCTACAAAACGGGTTTGGAGAAAATTGACCCCCAAGAGGTGTTAAGGGCAGATATAAATAATTATTTCTTTTTTTAAACTATTAGACTCACAGTCTTGAAATTTGGTTAGCAGATTCCTCTCATAGGGTAGAAATACACTGCAAAATGTGTTTTGTGAAAATCGACCCCTAGGTGGCGTTGCGGGAGTTCAAGGGGCATTATAGATAAATTTTTTGTTGCATTTTTAATTTATTGGATGCACAGTCTGCAAATTTTGCTAAGCAGATTCCTTTCATAGATTGCAATTCCCCTACAAAATGGGTTTTGTGAAAACAGACCCAGAAGTGGCGTTGCGGGGGCTCAAGTGGCGTTATAGACAATTATCCCCATTTTTAAACTGTTAGACGTACAGTCTTGAAATTTGATAAGCAGATTCCTTTCGTAAAGTAGAGAACCGCTACAAAATGGGTTTCGCGAATATGAACTACTAAGTTTAATTTCGGGAGATTAAGAGGCGTAATTGATAAATATTTCCATTTTAAACTACTTGATCATCCTGCTTGAAAATTGGTAGGCATGTTTCTTTCATGAAATAGAGTTCCTCTAACAAAGAGTAAAATGAAAATTGACCCTAAAGATGTTTGCGAGTGGTCAAGAGGAGTTACAAAAAAAAATTCCTGTTTTTAATTGTTAGACCCAGATACTTGAAATTTGTTAAGCATGTTTCTTTTGGTGAATAGGGATCCACTAAGAATAAATTTTAAGCAAATCAAGTTCTGGGGGGTTGCAGGGGGTTACTGGGACGTATTGACAAAAAAATTACTTTTTTCGAGCTACAAGGACTATAATATTGAAATTTGGTTTGCATTTTTCTTTTGTTGAATTGAAATCCGCTAAGAGCGGTAATTTTGGAAAACGGCTCTCAACGGGATTACGGGGATATTGATAGTAAAACTTTTGTTTTTTTCTGTTAGATTTAGACTTGAAATTTGGCTTGCATGTTCAATTTACGGAGTAGAGATCCACCGAAAATTGGTTTTGCGGGAATCCACTTGGTTTTTGAGTTACGAAAGAGCAAACATCATTCTATGCTTCAACTTTAGAGATTTTTAGAAAATACAAATAAGATGATTTCTGCCCCTTTTTTTTATCAACAGGTGACAGTTACAGGTATAAGTATATTTTTCAATTCAATCGAATTCTTAATGCTAGGACTTAGATATCAATAATTTATACACATATATAAGCAGTAAAAATTTATAAAACATCATGAAATACCCAGCGAAGTGGGCGGGTAACAGCTAGTTAATTATATTTTGTCTTTTCTATAAAGACATAGTTTTGTTATTCCTTTTAAGCCGAGAGAAATTTATCTAAGAGAATTGGAACACAATAGAGCCCGTAATTTGTTTTTCTTAGACAACATGTATATAATATATATATTGTAATCTAATAAATCTTGTACTGCATATGAAGATATGAAAGAGAGATTTAATTTGTTGAGTTGAAAGTGGAAAGAGGAATAAGCACAAGCGTGAAATTAGAATTTTTCGAGATATGTAGAAAATTCTGATTTGTGTTAATTGGACTATTTTTGTTTTGTTTCAAATACATGGTAATTTTCTAATTAAAATTAATTCAGTGACATTTTATATGACTCTATTAAAGAGAAAGAGCAATCCAGTAAATGAAAAGCTTGATAATAACTCCATTTTTAAGAAGATTTATGAATCACTAAATTATTCATGAAAATATTCATGTCTAATCCAATTATCCGTGACCATTTTTACCAATAATACCAAACGAATGCGAATTTTATTTAGGGTTTTATGCTGAGCAGATCCAGCAACCTTGTTCAAGGGATTGCAGGATGTGCCCTGTCCAAATTTTCTATAAATATTTATGGGGAACCTTTGACCCCCCGTAATCTTTTATTTCAATCCCTAACTAATAATATGTAGAGATTTGCTACTCAAAAAATATGAAATTTCGAACTATAAATTTTTGTTCCATTTCTATCTTCCTTCATTAATTCAAACTCAAATTTTCAGAAAAATTCAATTTGATTGAAAAAAAATAATTTTTATATATAGATTACAGAAATTGTTAATAAAATTTTGTAGCTTTATGCTTCTTAGTAAGATTGAAGACATTAATATGAGATATTTTGTGGTTTTTATTCAGAGATTGTAGTGCATAGCTTCATGCAAAAAGGTTTTATAACTTTTATGAATGGATTTGAAATAAATAACCTTCATTATTTTATTAAAGTCATATTTATTTGTTTAGTGCTAAGATTCTCGGATTTATACAGTCTGGAAAGTGATGACTGCTGTAAATATTTTTTTAAAAATGTCAATGAAATTTCCATTATAAGTAAGCGATTAGTTAATTAGAAATTTTTAGAACTATTAAAAACTTCCATCTGCTTATCTCATTTTTTGTTGGGATGTTTTTCAAAGATAACATGAGGTGAAAGGGAACCATGAAAAATATAAGAAAAAACACCTTTTATCTTAAAAACTTTATTTTTCTATTTGCTAAGAAATAAAGTCATTTTACTCTTACTATAATAAAGGATATTTTATAATTATTTTATAAATATGTAGCATTAACAAAAAAAACAGTGAATTATTTTATTCATTTGAATATTTTATTATTTCTTTACAGTTTAGTATAAATCTTGTTCATGAGTAAGATTAATAGAAGCTTTAAAATAACATTTAATTTAGCTTGTTGTCTGCACTAAAAAGGTAACTCATCACACATGGAGGAGAGGTAACATGTTTTTTTTCTTTCCTTGATAAGAAAAAGGAAAATGACAGAAAAAAAAGATTTGGTGGTTTTAAATATTTGTGTTTGATGAAAAGAGCTTTATTCTGAACATTGACGTAGATTAAGGGGAAGAGGAGTGAGAGGGATTCAGTGATTATTCCATTTTAAGCACTTAAAAGTAGGAATAATATACATACATATATATATATACTAGCTGTTACCCGCCCGCTTCGCTGGGTATTTCATGATGTTTTATAAATTTTTACTGCTTATATATATGTATAAATTATTGATATCTAAGTCCTAGCATTAAGAATTCGATTGAAGTGAAAAATATACTTATACCTGTAACTGTCACCTGTTGATAAAAAAAAAGGGCAGAACTCATCTAATTTGTATTTTCTAAAAATCTCTAAAATTGAAGCATAGAATGATGTTTGCTCTTTCGTAACTCAAAAACCAAGTGGATTCCCGCAAAACCAATTTTCGGTGGATCTCTACTCCGTAAATTGAACATGCAAGCCAAATTTCAAGTCTAAATCTAACAGAAAAAAACAAAAGTTTTACTATCAATATCCCCGTAATCCCGTTGAGAGCCGTTTTCCAAAATTACCGCTCTTAGCGGATTTCAATTCAACAAAAGAAAAATGCAAACCAAATTTCATTATTATAGTCCTTGTAGCTCGAAAAAAGTAATTTTTTTGTCAATACGTCCCAGTAACCCCTGCAACCCCCCAGAACTTGATTTGCTTAAAATTTATTCTTAGTGGATCCCTATTCAACAAAAGAAACATGCTTAACAAATTTCAAGTATCTGGGTCTAACAATTAAAAACAGGAACTTTTTTCTGTAACTCCTCTTGACCACTCGCAAACATCTTTAAGGGTCAATTTTCATTTTACTCTTTGTTAGAGGAACTCTATTTCATGAAAGAAACATGCCTACCAATTTTCAAGCAGGATGATCAAGTAGTTTAAAATGGAAATATTTATCAATTACGCCTCTTAATCTCCCGAAATTAAACTTAGTAGTTCATATTCGCGAAACCCATTTTGTAGCGGTTCTCTACTTTACGAAAGGAATCTGCTTATCAAATTTCAAGACTGTACGTCTAACAGTTTAAAAATGGGGATAATTGTCTATAACGCCACTTGAGCCCCCGCAACGCCACTTCTGGGTCTGTTTTCACAAAACCCATTTTGTAGGGGAATTGCAATCTATGAAAGGAATCTGCTTAGCAAAATTTGCAGACTGTGCATCCAATAAATTAAAAATGCAACAAAAAATTCATCTATAACGCCCCTTGAACTCCCGCAACGCCACCTAGGGGTCGATTTTCACAAAACACATTTTGCAGTGTATTTCTACCCTATGAGAGGAATCTGCTAACCAAATTTCAAGACTGTGAGTCTAATAGTTTAAAAAAAGAAATAATTATTTATATATCTGCCCTTAACACCTCTTGGGGGTCAATTTTCTCCAAACCCGTTTTGTAGCGGATATTTACTCCATGAAAGAAACATTCCTACCAATTTTCAAGCAGGTAGGTCAAATAGTTTAAAAACGAAAATATTTATCTCTTACGCCACTTATTCCCCTGCAACGCCACTTAGAGGTCTGTTTTCACAAAACCTTCTTATAGCTGATCTCTACTCTATGAAAGAAATCTCTTTATCAAATATAAAGACTGTGCGTCTAATAGTTTAAAAATGGAAATAATTATCTATAACGCCCCTTAAGTCCCCTCAACGCCACTTGGGGGCAATTTTCACGAAACCCATTTTTAGCGTATCTCTACCCTATGAGAGGAATCTGCTTACTAAGTTTCAAGACTGTACGTCTAATAACTTAAAAATAGGAATTTATAATACCCCTTAAACCCCCCGCCCCGCAACACCCCTTGGGGGTCAATTTTCCCAAACCCATTTTGTAGTGGATATTTACTCCAGGAAAGAAACTTACCTACCAATTTTCAAGCAGGTAGGTGAAGTAGTTTAAAAACGGATATATTTATCTATTACGCCCCTTAATCCCCCGCAACGCCACTTAGAAGTCTGTTTTCACAAAACCCGTTTTGTAACTGATCATTATTCTACGAAAGGAATCTATATATCAAATTTAAAGACAGTGCGTCAAATAGTTTAAAAATGGAAATAATTATCTATAACGCCCCCTAAGCCCCTGCAACGCCACTTGGGGGTCGATTTTCAGCAAACTCATTTTGTAGCGGATCTCTACTCTCTGAAAGGAATCCGCTTACCCAATTTCAAGATTGTACATCAAGTAGTTTAAACATGGAAACAATTATTATTAAAGCCCTTAACCCCCCCGTAACGCCCCTTGCGTTTCGAATTTCGGAAAATCCTTTCTTAGCTGATGTCTACTCTATCAAAGGAACATGTCTACCAAATTTCAAGTCTGTAGGTTGAATATTTCCAGAGATTTCGTGATTAGTCAGTCAGTGAGTGAGTCGCTCTTTTCTCCTTTATATATATATATATATATATTCAAAATTTCTCTACAAGAGAGAGATGAATTACATGATTAATACTTAAAAGAATACCAATTGCCAGATAACAAGACAACAGAATTTAGAAGGAGATATGAAAGATTGAAATAACACAGTAAAATATAAAAGAATGGATGCTTCAGTATTATCAACATTGCTGACTTAGGACAGCTAGTATACATAAAATTTTTCTTTAAAAAAATCCTTCTGTATAAAAGTGGGGTTGAACATGTTTTTTGGCCAGCCAACCTTCCCCCTTTTTTGTTAATAATACCAAGCAAATACCAATTGGAAATAATGGATAGGAAATCTAAATCCATTATAAGGAAAAGGTAACTTACCCAAAAATTGCATACTGAAATGCAGAGCCCGCGCTAAATCTGAGTACAATAAACATGTTATTGCCAGATTCTGGACCCAAATACAATTTCAAAACAAAGCAATGGCTGAAAAATAGCACTTAGCAAAAGTATGAAAAGAATAGAAATAATAAAATAAGAAATGTAAACATACTACCATTATCTTAGACTCTTAATATGGTTTAAAAGTTATAATATATTCTAAAAAAGTAATTTTATCTAAAACTAGAAACTGGGGGTATTTAAAACTATCTAGGAAGAATAATAAATCTATAATATAAACCTTTTAAAACTATGGAAATTTAATCCTTACTATTTAGAATTTCATTATTTAAATATCTATTAATAAAATTAATAGGATAGTTTTGAATTAAACAGTATTTAGTAAAATGTTTATAATTTTTTATTTTTTCTGATTTATTAGAAACTAGAAGTTTATTGCGTAGTGTGTAATTAAGAACAATATTTCTGAATATAGATACATGCACATTACTCTCCCAATGCGGTACTTTTATAATATTGAAATTAAAGTCTTCTCGTTTATCATAAATATTAGTAACTATTTTATAATCATTTAATTTAATTTCTATATCAAGAAAATTTGCTTCGTAACTGTTACTATTTGTCTGTATTAAATTAAGATATTGTGGATAAAAATTAATATTAGGTATAAAGTTGTCTTGCTTGCCAAAAATGATTATATCATCTATATAACGAAAAAAATAAAATTCTAAGTTGTCTGTGAAACTATTTTCAAAATAATGTAAATATAAATTGGCAAGACAGTTGCTAGCTGGGCACCTTGTGGTAGACCCTTAATCTGTTGATAATAATTACCATTATGATAAACATAATTCTCTTTTAGAACTAACCTAAGTAGAGAACCAAATCTATCATATTTGACATTTTTAAACAAATTATCTTTATGTAATTTTACTAGTGTTTTTATCATAACATCAATATTAATTGAGTTAAAAGATCTTCAAAATCTAAACTAAATACTGAAAATATTTTTTATCTTTAATTTGTGCAATAAGTTCTGTACTATTTTTAAGAATGGCTGAAGTTTTTAGATTATTTATTGTATCTTGTAACATTTCATGTAGAATTTTGCCTGATTTGCTGATATATGTATTAAAACCATTAGTAACTGTTCTAAACTTTGCTGGATTTTTATGAAATTTAGGAGTAAGAAATACATGTGGAAATTTAAAATTATTATTAATTTGTATTTTTAATTATTTATGAAAAGCCAAAATTCGATTATT
>BMAO01019634.1:0-39101 GCA_019973975.1 Trichonephila clavata | reverse complement strand
AATATATATATATATATATATATATTCAAAATTCTCTACAAGAGAGAGATGAATTACATGATTAATACTTAAAAGAATATCAATTGCCAGATAACAAGACAACAGAATTTAGAAGGAGATATGAAAGATTGAAATAACACAGTAAAATATAAAAGAATGGATGCTTCAGTATTATCAACATTGCTGACTTAGGACAGCTAGTATACATAAAATTTTCTTTAAAAAAATCCTTCTGTATAAAAGTGGGGTTGAACATGTTTTTTGGCCAGCCAACCTTCCCCCTTTTTTGTTAATAATACCAAGCAAATACCAATTGGAAATAATGGATAGGAAATCTAAATCCATTATAAGGAAAAGGTAACTTACCCAAAAATTGCATACTGAAATGCAGAGCCCGCGCTAAATCTGAGTACAATAAACATGTTATTGCCAGATTCTGGACCCAAATACAATTTCAAAACAAAGCAATGGCTGAAAAATAGCACTTAGCAAAAGTATGAAAAGAATAGAAATAATAAAATAAGAAATGTAAACATACTACCATTATCTTAGACTCTTAATATGGTTTAAAAGTTATAATATATTCTAAAAAAGTAATTTTATCTAAAACTAGAAACTGGGGGTATTTAAAACTATCTAGGAAGAATAATAAATCTATAATATAAACCTTTTAAAACTATGGAAATTTAATCCTTACTATTTAGAATTTCATTATTTAAATATCTATTAATAAAATTAATAGGATAGTTTTGAATTAAACAGTATTAGTAAAATGTTTATAATTTTTTATTTTTTCTGATTTATTAGAAACTAGAAGTTTATTGCGTAGTGTGTAATTAAGAACAATATTTCTGAATATAGATACATGCACATTACTCTCCCAATGCGGTACTTTTATAATATTGAAATTAAAGTCTTCTCGTTTATCATAAATATTAGTAACTATTTTATAATCATTTAATTTAATTTCTATATCAAGAAAATTTGCTTCGTAACTGTTACTATTTGTCTGTATTAAATTAAGATATTGTGGATAAAAATTAATATTAGGTATAAAGTTGTCTTGCTTGCCAAAAATGATTATATCATCTATATAAGAAAAAAATAAAATTCTAAGTTGTCTGTGAAACTATTTTCAAAATAATGTAAATATAAATTGGCAAGACAGTTGCTAGCTGGGCCACCTTGTGGTAGACCCTTAATCTGTTGATAATAATTACCATTATGATAAACATAATTCTCTTTTAGAACTAACTTAAGTAGAGAACCAAATCTATCATATTTGACATTTTTAAACAAATTATCTTTATGTAATTTTACTAGTGTTTTTATCATAACATCAATATTAATTGAGTTAAAAAGATCTTCAAAATCTAAACTAAATACTGAAAATATTTTTTTATCTTTAATTTGTGCAATAAGTTCTGTACTATTTTTAAGAATGGCTGAAGTTTTTAGATTATTTATTGTATCTTGTAACATTTCATGTAGAATTTTGCCTGATTTGCTGATATATGTATTAAAACCATTAGTAACTGTTCTAAACTTTGCTGGATTTTTATGAAATTTAGGAGTAAGAAATACATGTGGAAATTTAAAATTATTATTAATTTGTATTTTTAATTATTTATGAAAAGCCAAAATTCGATTATTTATTTCTCTATCAGAAATTGATGACCTAATAAAAGCTGTATTATTTTCAAAATGTTTGTTGAGCATTAAACTATAATAGTATTTACAAATGAAGGCAAAATTTTCAGGCACTTTATCGATATAAACTATAATAAATTTATTTTGTAAATTTTTAATCTGATTTTTAATATCATTAAAAAAGATGTTATTATCTGTACTAAAGTTATATTTATTAATCTGTTGTGTAATGTTACATTTAAACACTGTGAATGCCCCTCTATAGGCATACTATATTTAATAGCAATTTTGTAAATGAATTATATATATATATATATATATATATATATATATATATACGTATATATATATATATATATAAAACTACATTAAACTGGACGACCGATATCGCGTTTTACAGTGGCCAGAAGACTGCACGGTGGTGGTCTGTTTGCACGACGCCCTGTACGGTGTGTACCTCTAACGCCTGCCCATCGGAGAAGGCGTTCTCTGTGGTGCCGGGAATACCGGAATTGGAGAGACAATGAATGGGGACGAGTACTCTTTACAGATGAGAGCAGATTCAGTCTGAGTAGCGATTCTCATCGCATTACTCATCTGGAGAGAGCGGGGAAGCCGCAATCATCCCTCGAACATCATTGAAAGGGACAGGTATGGAGGTGGCGGTGTTCTCGTTTGGGGAGGCATCATGCTTGGTAGTCGTACAGACCTTCACATCTTCGACGCAGGTTCAGTCAACGGGACCCGTTATTGTAACGAGATTCTTCTTCCATATGTGCGACTTTTTAGAGGCGCTATGGGTCCTCAGTTCCTTTTCATGGACGACAATGCACCATGTCATCGCACAGTAGCTGCCGAACAGCTCTTAGAGAGTGAGGATATTGAACGTATGGATTGGCCGGCACGATCTCCGGATCTCAATCCCATCGTGCATGTATGGGATTTTCTAGGCAGACGCTTGGCAGCTCGTACCTTACCACCAGTAACGATTCCGGAGCTTCGATTGGCGCTGCAAGACGAATGGGCAGCAATGCCTCAACAACTCATTGACACCCTCATTCTCAGCATGGGCAGACGCTGTGAAACCTGCCTAGCAGTCAGGGGAGATCATATCCCTTCTAAAGACCGGATATTTCTTGCTGGACACCCATCACAGGGATGTTTCTGCCTTCAGTCGCATTGCACTCCATGCTACTTTTTCAATAAAGCTTCTTTTTATCCCTCTGATTTCTCTTTTAGTAAGTGTTGCTTACATTAGTCATGTCCTTACGTATTGGGGATCTTACGGTATTAAATGTGTCGATTTGGAATGCTTTTGTACAAAGTTATATTGAAAAAACCGTCTCGTCCTTAATTTTTGCACACCAGTGTATATATGTCTGCGGGAATTAAAGTTTGGGTTGAGAGAGATGTTTACATATGCCGGTGGCACTTAAGAGGTGAAAGTCGTATGGTAGCTTTAGCGTCAAAGTATAGTATTATCGAATTCAAAACAATGCTATTGTATAGAAGGAGAGGGCACGATGAAAATTAGGGTTGAATATTGGGTCGCAAATATTAAAAGTTTGAGAAGCACTGAACTAAGGAATTAAATATACATTTCTGGCCTTTTTTTTTTTATTAAAATGCTTTGTTTCGCATAGGGGCGTAGCTTACAAGAAACTTTTTTGAAAAACAAATAATGATTTATTATTATTTGTTATTTTTAAGACAGAATCTAGTGGATGATTGCCTATGCAAAATAGTCACGGTTCAACTGTGTGAAGTTAGTCAGTGAAATGTTTGTTGTGACTGTAAATTCCTGACACACACTTCTCTACCGTTTCGAACAATAGACAGCCACAAGAGACGATTTTTTTTCACAGATTTTTTAAATTAGAAGTATAAAGGCATATTGTCTAAGTAAGGTGATCGTGAGAAAAATGCGCTGATGTATGCGAATGTTTAGGCACCAGTGCTTTAAAAATAGACAAGAACTCACAGGTTGCTTATAAGATGTATAGTGTGTACACAACTGCACGTATATTTTACTTCTAAATAAAAGATGCAAAAACCCTTTGTTTCCTCTGTTTCTCAAAACATTGGTGGTCGCCCTCCCATATCACATTCCCCCCCCCCAGTGCTTTCTCACATCGCCAGTACGATCTCTATCTTCAGTTTTCAAACTGTGTTCTCTCAAGCATATCCAGGGGTTCCACAAGTCAAAATAAAAATTCGAAAAGGAAAAATAAATATGTAAGCAAAACAAATTCTTATTCTCTATAGATTTTATATATTTACTAGGGTACTTAAAATAGTTTTTCTCAAAGAGGGTTCCACGAGGAAGTTTAAAACATAAACTTAGCGCCGGTCAGCCTTTTTTTGAGTAATTTTTTTTCCTGCAGTTTTTATTATATTAAAACATTTTTTCTCTTTATATGTACTACCTAGATTATAAGCATTCTGTTCCTTATGATCCAGGGTTCCACAAAATTATTTTGTCCCCGCTAGTGCAATGTTTTGCACACCTAACACCTGTAAAATAATAGTTCTCAGAGGAGAAAATAAAGCTAGAATACATAAATCGGAAGGCTTGCAATGAAGGGGAGGAAGCAACTTATCGATTTATCAACTGATTCAACGTCAAAACCTTCATTTAAACAGGAACAGCTTCTAAATTTTAGACTACGAAATTTGCAGAATACATAGAAGCTTTACACAAGTTATGAACATTTAAATGCCATTTTGAGCAACGTATTTATGTTATAAACATTTCTCTCGACGTATGAGGCAACAAAAATAAAATGCAAAAACAAATTAACGCAGAATATGGAATGCACTGTAGGCAGCTTCAAAGGACCTAGATTTCCACATTTGTGTAAAAAAAAGATAAGCACACACATCCCCCTGTTACTAAATACAATACAAAAGTTGAAATGACACCTATTGCGCGAATTAATACTATAAATGCAGCGTTTTTCAAACTATGGGTCGCACCCCCGTTGAGGGACATAATGACTCTGCGAGGGGGGGGGGCACGAGCATATTGAAAAGTCCAAAACAAAAGATTATTTTATAAAAAAAATATTAATTTACTGAAAGTAAACAAAATACACATTCTGACATAATAATAAAAATCAAATACACAATTGCATTGATATAATACACTTATAAATTTATCAGTTCTACACAATGTATTTTATAATTAATTTAACAATACTAAGTTAAGAACAAGTTTAATAATTACCAGTGACCCAATGGACTCTTGTCATATATAAAATTATATACAAAAATAAACTCTTTTCTTGATAATTTGTACTGTTTATAATGAATCCCTTAACTGCCGATTAAAAGTTACGCGATTCGCTCCCCCAATGCCGCCGTTTTCCACGTAGGCGCGCGAATGCGATGTATTGGGGGGAGGGGAAGAAAAGGAATAAATATATAAAGCGAATCCTCTGTAATAAGTAAATCCTTTGCAAACACTGTTAAGGTCCTTTTATTGCATTCCAAAGCCTTTGGGATAATTTTAGGGATTGCAATGCACAGAAAAGATCGTACTTCAGAAAGACGTACATATACGTTCGGGGTAGTTAACGCTTTGGCTGAGCGAGAATTTTATCAACGCCAGTGGCACTTAAGAGGTTTAAGTCTCATTGTAGCTTTAACGTCTAAGTATAGTATTATTGAATTCAATACATTGTGTTATTGAATGGTGGGAAATGGAAAAGGGCGATGAAATTATGATTAAATATTGGGGCGCAATGTTAAAAGTTTGAGAAGCACTGAGAGAAGTGGATAAGATTACATGAAATTAATCTTCAACTAGGAGATGGGTGTACATATAAGCGGGTAGATCTATGTACAGTGAAAATCGTTTAACACGAAACTGAGGGGACTGAAATATTTTATATTCAACAAAATTAAGCTTATTAAAGTACATTTTATTTACATAGATATGTATATACGCATGTATTTAATAAAAATCAATGAAAAAACATTCACAAAAGAACTTAATGAAATTTAATGCAAAATTTTCAAGCTTTTTGAAAAACAAAACATTTTTTGAGTTTTGGAAAATAATCTGATATTTTTCTTTGTGCATTATCTTTTTTTATTATTAAATTTTCCAGAAATCATTCGATGTTGTCCATTTTGTTATTCATTTCACCAATGGAATCTGCATCTAAATAACTGCTCATACTTTTCTTATGATGTTCCTCATTTCGGATGACTTGGGAACAGGAGATGCATTTTTCATTTCATTTTCACCGTCGTAATCTGTATCAATGATATTTTTTGAGCTTTGAACAAACTCCAAAATGTCTTGCCTGTCATGATTGGGGCTATACACATATTATCATCATGTACTGCAACGAATAGTAGGACAGTCCAATAATGCGGAAAACTAATGCGAAACCACCTCTCTTTCATTTCACACCCCTCTTAAATCTCTGGTGTTTTCCATATTTAGCATTCCCGTAAAAGAAATCTTTTCATGTTAAGATGGCGAAAAAAGCATGAAAATGCATAGCAGTTTGTCGGGACCGTTGTATTATTTCGTGTTATCCGATATTTCGCTTTAAGCGTTTTCGGGTTAAACGTATTGCTCTGTAGATTATGATAATCTTTTAATATGTTTTCTTTTATTACTGTTTTTAGTGCTATATTGTGAATCTTTTGATTCGCCTATTTGATTATATGGCAGCTTGTTATATTTAGGGATTTTTTTTATAAAAACACATAAAACTCGTAATTTTTCTTAATATAGCACTAAAGTACCTACAACATAAAATAAAATTTAGAACTTCGGTAAACTTCGCTAACATTAATAATACTATGCGAATATTGAAATGTTTTTCAAACAGGCTTTGTAATGAAAATTATTGAATCAAAATGAGTTGCAAGATTTTTCTCAAATATTTTTATACCAAACATAATTACAAGAGACCACCTTTTAAAATGGAGAAGTATAACATTTTTACTAAAGAGAAAAATGGGCACTGTTAACGAGCGTTTTAAAACCATAAGCAAAAGAATTACTTCTTTCCCCTGTTTTGTTTTCTAAATTGTAAGGATATTATTAAATTGAAAATTTTAATTTCCCCAAATGTATGTTGAATTTAAACACTCCTGTCTTAGGTAATATTAATCATATTAGATATTTTCATATATCAGCTTTCTCAAAAATCAATTTGAGACGCCTTTGCTAAGTATCAATCCACAGTGCCATTGCCAGTGCAGTTGATAAGCAAAAAAAAAAAAAAAAAAAAACTTTTCTATTGTGCGGTATATAGCCAGCTCTGTCACGAACTTTGCTATCAAATGAAGGATGTACGTAAAAAGTAGATATTAATGAACAATGTGGTGAACCAACACACTGTGTACTAACATTCTGTTTTTCTTAAATTATGCTATGTTATTGGGAAATCATGACTTATTTGGATGTTTCAATAACTATTCAAAATTCAGCATGTATATTATTAGAAATTGTAAAATTTTGCTTGATTGATAGAATTATGTGCGACTTCCCCTTGTTTTGGCCACTCTCGTGCGTTGCACGCGCTGCACACCTACTAGGATCGGCTCTGACACTACCTGCTGCTAAATCCGATCTACTCTGGAAATATGGGGTGACAGCAGGGACTGCTGGCTCCAACAAGTGAGCCCAACTTAAAAAGTTCCTTTCATTCAATACCGAGGCGTCTAGCACAAGCTATTTCCAGCTGTTGCTGCAACAATGCACTGATATTGAACAATACTGATTTCCTCATTCACACCTCACTGAAAATTCAAAAAATATGCATAACACAATTGTTCAAAAGTAAAGAACAAAAAGCGTGGGAAATTCCGGAGGAGAAATTTTGATGTCTTAATTTTATGCGATAAGGAAGGAGTAGAGGTACCATAGAAGAAAATTCTTGTATGTGATTAATCCACTCCCTCATCACCAAATCAGAAAACCTAATGATTTGTTAACAAAAAGTTATATTTTTGTTTCCTTGGCATTGTGTACATTTGAATTTTTGCTGACTTAATAGTTTTATTTGTTAAGAAGAAATAACTTATTCATAAACTCAAACTATACGTAAGTTTCCATTTATCTATAAAATGTTTTGATCCAATTAACTGTTAATCTTTTAGGATTTTTGAAAAATAAAAGTGTTCAAAGTAGATACACATTTAAAAAATAAAAGTCACTTTGTATTTGAGACATTTCTATTAAACATCGGACGCTCTTACGAAGCATCATTTTTAATCCAAACGCAAAGGATGTTAAAATTTTCTAATAAACAAAAATAAGTTGTAATGTAAGTCTATTTAGAAAAATAGTAAACTTCATGCAGACGCACACGCACAAATCAAATCATCCTATTACAGGGGTGGCCAACCGTTTTCGGAAGCGTGTCACAATCTGATAAAAAAAAAATTAAACATGCCACTTCCATCTTTTCTTTCAAACTAAAATATACACTAAAGTGAAAAATGTTACTTATAGGCTTATTAGCCGTTACCCACCCGCTTCGCTGGGGATTTCATGATATTCTGAGTATTTCTTATATATATATATATAAGTTATTGATATCTAAGTCCTAGCTTTAAGAATTCGATTGTATTGAAAAATGTACTTATACCTGTAACTCTCACCTCTTGATAAAAAAAAAAAGGGACAGAACTACTAATTTGTTTTTTCTAATAATCTCTAAAATTGAAGTATAGAATGATGTTTGCACTTTCGTAACTCTATAACCAAGTGAATATCCGCAAAACCAATTTTCGGTGGATCTCTGCTTCGTAAAATAAACATGCAAGCCAAATTTCAAGTCTAAATCTAATAGAGAAAAAACGGAATTTTTACTATCAATACCTCCCGAAACCCCGTTGAAAGTCGTTCTCCAAAATAACCATTCTTAGCGGATTTAAATTCAACACACACACACAAATCCAAATTATATTCCATTATTATAGTCCTTGTAGTTCGAAAAAAGGAATTGTTTTTGTCAATACGTCCCGGTAACCCCCTGCTTCCCCCTGAGGAGATGATTTCCGTAAAATACATTCTTAGTGGATCCCTATTCAACAAAAGAAACATGCTTAACAAATTTTTTTAAGTATGTGGTTCTAGCAATTCAAAAACAGGAATTTTTTTCTATAACTCCCCTTGACCCCTCGCAACCCTCCTCAGGAGTCGATTTTCGTTTTACTCTTTGTTAGAGGAACTCTATTTCACGAAAGGAATATGCATACCAATTTTCAAGTAGGTAGATCTAATAATTTAAAAACGGAATATTTATCTATTACGCCCCTTAATTCCCCGAAATGAAACTTGGGGGTTGGTTTTCGCGAAACCCATTTGTGGCGGTTCTCTACTCTACGATAGGAATCTGCTTACCAAATTTCAAGACTGTACGTCTAATAATTTAAAAATGGAAATAATTATCTATAACGCCCCTTGAACCCCCGCAATGCCACTAGGAGGTCTGTTTTCACAAAACTCACTTTGGGAACTATACTCTATGAAAGGAATCTGCTTACCAAATTTCAAGACCGTACATCTAATAATTTAAAAATGGAAAAAATATCTATAACGCCCCTTGAGCCCCCGCAACGCCACTTGGGGTCGATTTTCTCGAAACCCATTTTGTAGCGTATCTCTACCCTATGAGAGGAATCTGCTTATCAAATTTCAAAACTGTGTGTCTAATAGTTTAAAAATCGGAATTATTATAAATAATTATTTTGATTTTTAAACCGCAACACCCCTTGCTGGTCAATTTTCCCAAAACCCATTTTGTAGCGGATACTTACTCCATGAAAGAAACATACCTACCAATTTTCAAGCAGTTGGTCAAGTAGTTTAAAAACGAAAATATTTATCGAACGCCCATTAATCCCCGCAACTCCACTTGGGGGGGGGGGCTATTTTCCCAAAACCCATCTTGTAGCTGATCTCTGCTCTTTGAAAGGAATTTATTTATCAAATTTAAAGACTGGGCGTCGAATAGTTTAAAAATGGAGATAATTATCTATAACGCCCCTTAAGCTCCTGCAACGCTACTTGGGGGTCGATTTTCATCAAACTCATTTTGTAGCGGATCTCTACTCTATGAAAGGAATCTGCTTACCCAATTTAAAGACTGTATGTCGAGTAGTTTAAAAATGGAAAAAATTATTTATAACGCTCCTTGCGGTTTGAATTTCGCAAAAAAAAAAATCCATTCTTAGCGGATCTCTACTCAATGAAAGGAACATGTCTACCAAATTTCAAGTCTGTCTGTAGGTTGAATAGTTCTGGAGATATCGTGATTAGTCAGTCAGTCAGTCAGTCGCTTTTCTCCTTTATATATATAGAGTATGGGTTATTTACACCCAAACATTTTTAAATGCAAGTTCTATATAATAAAAATGCGGAAAAAAATTAAATAGCAAATAAAATAAAAGTAGAAACTTATGTTTTATTGTTGATAAATTTTTACAGGATCAATCAGTTAGCTTAGGTATAAATAAAAATAAGCAACTTGAAGCTTTTAATTTTAAATGATTACTAAGCAGTCAGTACTTTCTTAATGAGGCTTTTGAATCTGTAGGTTTTTTACAGAATCATCTATATTTGGATTAGTTCTTGAAGATGCTAACAAAATTAGGGGTTTTAGGTGCATATCAGTTAATTTTGTGCAATATTTTGATTTAATTACGTTCATAACAGAAAACATTTCTTCACAAACATATGTTGATTCAAACCTACAACAATATCTTACCTCCAAATCAAGTAAATTTGAAAAATTGCTTGGCAGCACAGATTTCCAAAAATTCGATGTAATTTGGATTATTTGTGGTTAAAATAATTTCCTTATATTTGCTTTATAGAGTAGTATGGTGCAGTAGGTCAATAATTTCAATTTGTAACCGAGGTGGGTAACAATTAATGTCTTTAAGAAGAATTGAAAAAGGACTTGTGAAAAGTTCAATATTTTTTTTATCATCTTTAAAATACTCAAACCTGGCACTGAAAGAATCCTACAAAATGGATATTAAATTTTTAATTCTATCATAGTTCGGAACACCACTAACTTTCCCAGATAATTTCTGCGTGAATGAGAAGTGAGACAAAAAAAAAGTCTGTTCACAAAAGAAGATATATGACCAACTAGGGAAGAAAAAATACCCTTTTTTCCCCTGTTATCTTGAATTTAAATTGTTTAAAAGTTCCATTATATTGGTAGGAAAAGCTAAATCCCACAGCCAATTTCCACTACTGAGGAGCGAGCATTCACTGGGCAGTTCATCGTTTTCTTCCAGATATTCTAAAAAACACATTCCCTCTAAGCCCAAAATCTCGCAAGTGAATTTCCTTTGGAAAGCTAGTGCACACTACATTGAAGGAGCATCTCGCCATTTTTTTCCGTTTATTCGGGGAAAGGCGTACGAAAACTCTTCGTCGATTCAGAGCACGAGCTTGTATTTTGTTGATACAGCCCACCACGGGGTCAACAACGAAAGTCATTGGCACAAAGAGCTTCTTGATGAATAATACAATGAAAATTGAAAACTTTTCTTTCCAAGTAATTTCTAAGCAATACAACAAAACCTTTTATTCTGCCAACCATGCAAGGCGCTCCATCTGTGCAAACACTGTCCAATTTTGTCCATTCTACTTCAATTACATTTTTAAGTTCCTTAAAACTGTCTTCACCTGAAGTTATAACTAGTTGGCGCAAATCAAGAAGTTCTTCCACTGTATTAAAATTATTGTTCATGTAACACACAAAGAGGCTTAACTGCGCATTGTCTGTGATATCACTGCTTTCATCCAATGTTAATGAAAATTAATTGCAATTTTGAAGTCCAGAGACAGTTTGCGTTACAACATCCTGGTCCATGTGGTCTATACGACGCATGACGGTATTTCTAGACAAAGCTGTTTTATCAACCATATTTTTGACATTTACATCACCAACATTTTAGGTGAACATTTTTTTTTTAAACATTTATAAACCCCGTGCACCACCGAACGTATAACACGGGGGTAAACAACACAGACAGAAGAAAGGATTACAACACAAACATCCATGCCTTCCCCGGGATTCGAACCCAGTCCCTGCGGCACCGCAGTCAGCTTCACTGACCACTATACCGGATGGGCGGCTGGGTGAACATTTAAAGGCTACTTTTGATTATCTCCTCTCCGTAAGAATATGGTATTTCTTGCGGGTTAACAACAAAGAAAGTTCATAAGAAGCCTTCACCATAGTTCCCATTTTGTCATTTCTCTTCTGGAACAATGATTGTTGGCCGGCTAAAGATTTCTTTTTTTTTTATTGATAAATTCCTTTCGCAAATTTGATCCAACAGAATATTTTCTGTTGAAATTACTATGCAGTTGCTTGAAATGACGGTCCAAGTTAAATTTTTTGAACTGCTATACAAATTACACATATCAAACAATCAGGCTTGGAAGCATTTTGGTGTGTAAAACAAGTATTGTTCTTACCAGATAATTTGAAAATCACGTGCTTCAATATCTTCTTTATAATGCCTTTTCAATGCCAAAGGTTTACTCATAAGCATATTGAAAATAAAATGTTTTTAAACAACTACGCTCAACGCAAAAATCTAAAAACAATTTTTGCAAAGGAAAAAAGCTTAACGTCTTGCTAAACAGAGTTTTAAATCACCTGATTTTGACAGCTAGAGACAATTTGCCGATGTTACGCTACAAATTTTCTAGGCTCTGAATGCAACATTCTGATAAGTCATAGATGCAAGTTCTCACTCCCTCTGCTTTATAAAGCGTCTACTTTGTGCAGATAGAATTACTTCTACCGTATCAATCATTGCTCTCCTAATATATTGCAGAATTACAAATTTACATTACAGAAATCGTTTACAGCCAACACCTTCGGAAACACCTTTTTATCTGACATCACGCTGATTGACAATAGCTATAAACAGAAAACTTGAGCACTGCAAGTGGAAGCTGAAATTATAGTGGGAATCCGAGATGTTATAAAGCAACTGCCCCCGAGAGAGGGTGACCTTTTGGGCAGATTCGACAGTCCGAGAGAGATAACTTCTTTTTTTTTTTTAGTCTCACGTAGCTCAACATTTTTCTCGCAATGTTACAATGCTGCTGAATTGTAAGTTTTGGAGGGTGATCTCATTTTTGGCGCTTTACTGAAGAAAAGAAAAAATCTTGCTTACGCTTTTAAAAACTCACGCTGACAATTTCTTTTACTTACATATTTTCTTTATGATAATTGTCTATTGTAATTCAACTAATTCAGTAATATTTTGATAACATTTTTGTAATTTTTCAATTAGTCTTCGCGTGCCACAGTTACGATTCGCCTCACAGTTACGTGCCACGGGTTGGCCACCCCTGTCTTATTATTTAGGATTAAAAATTACATTCTTTATGGGGAACCTCTTAACAAAGTGTTATTTTCAGGTGTCCTTTAGATACCTTAAATTACAGAATATTTCGTTCTAAAAATTGCGTGTTAGAAATGTATGAAACCCATAAAGTGTGCGATGATTTTGAGTTTCTAACGTAATGAATAAACATTTCGAAACAATCACGACGTAATTTAGAGATGTTTATGTAATCAACGCAATGATTTTTCATTGTATCATAAAAGTGCTAAAAGTTTTTTCTTAGCTATTACTGAAATTTGTCAAAAGAATTTATGCGACTGTGAACGAAAGTTTCAAGATTAATTCCTGAGCAATAATAAAAGAAATCATTTGAATTGACCTACAAAATAAACAAATTTTTTAATAAATTTGAATACGTAACACTTGATTATTTTAAAACTGGGAATGATATGAAAATACTCTAATGCATAGAACGAAAATTTTTCGTATTATTTTCGACCTGAGAAGAATCAATCCTTCGCACATAATCACGTGGATGAAGCTACCTTGATGAAAAATGTCTGCTATATAGGTAAAAAGGAGAAAAATCAATGCTCTTTTTAACATTCCATCAGAACTTTCTTGGACACTCTCCAAACTATCTTTGATCACGCTAACTTGGCAATATGAATAAAAATGTTCAGTGTTAAGATTTTTCGTAAATGAAGCGCTTTACCCGTGTGTGTTTTATCGGCATAAAAAAATTATATAATTTTCTTTAAATACCATTTTATCTTCATTAAATTATGATAACACATATATATATATATACTATGAACGCTTTTAATTCTGGATATATGACTAATTGATTGAAGGATGGTTTATTGACGACGCACTTCGAAGCAATCTGGATTTGACATATATGCGCTTATTTTGGGCTTGTACCTGTGTTTGAGTAAAGACAGTATTGCGTGATACCGTGTTAGAATTGTGAATAACTAACTTAACACATGGGTGTGGTCAAATACTTCTGATATCAGATATAATAAAGAAGGGCAAATAATCTTAAGCCTAGGAGATTTCAGTTCTTTCTTCTATTACAGTATTCTTCGTGTAGAGATTTATTCCCAATTCCTTTTTTCTTAGAAGTTGGCTCCGATAGCTGAGTTATAATAACATAACCTTTAAGGAATTTTCTCGTTTCCTTTTATATTATTTTAAATATATATATCTTCAAACTAAGCAAGAAAACAAATTCATTTGAAGAAAATACATTTATTATTACATACACATCTAATGAAACACAGAATAGATCACGTGGTTCACAATATATATATATATTTCATATACACAGTCGACTCTCGATAATTCAACCTCTCGATAATTTGAAGCATATGCTCAGTTCCTTGAAAAACTCTTGATAATTCGAGCTAAAACAATACGTTTGGGTACACTCAATAATTCGAAGTAAAATCTGTGGCTGGCCAGACTACAACACGCAATAATTCGAAGTTATCTAAAAAACACTTGACAATTCGAACACTCACTATCATGCACAGTCATGTAGCAAACAGGATGGAGCTTACAAGTTTTGCATTGTATTGTCTCTGCGTGTCTGTCCTGTATCGTAGCCCTTTACCGGCCATCTATCTGCTACCCCTTCTTTGTGTCTTCCGGTTCATCAAGCGAAAAGACACTTTTATTGCTTTCCTTCTTCAAGTGGACAATAGACCAACCACACCTGTTGTCAGCCTTCCATATCTTTCGCTTAACACGTGGCCATGTTACACATGTGTTCAGAAAGGATGGTCCACTATTGGGAAGAGATGCGTAGGATTGTGTATGAATGTATTGAATGTATTCTTTTAATATACAGAACTTTTAACTTCAGTATAATATTTATATGTACTTTTTAAAAATTACTTTAAAATAATTTTATACATATGTACAATTGTTGTTTTATTACATAGTTTCACAAATTTAAATGTATTAGAAAAAAGCTCTCTTAGAGTATTTTGGGAGTTTTTTTTTCTTCCTACTCTCTTGATAATTCGAACTCTCGATAATTTGAAGTTTTTCATTGGTCCCTCCAACTTCGAATTATCGAGAGTCGACTTGTGTGTATATATATATATATATATATATATATACATATTTCATATATAAATATATATTTAATTTGCATATATCCTTTCTAAAATTTATTGTCTGGTTATCTCGCAATTTTCAATTTTTTTCAGTTTTGATTATTGTTTACTCATCCCTTTCTAGCCCGGGTTTCCTGTAAAATTTAAATGAACCTAAAATTTTATGTTGAGATTCCGATAAAAAAAACTGCGGTATAAACGCTCACTTTAAAACAAACAATTTATTTATGATCTTTGATTTTAAAGTATATTATGGCAGTGATTTCACATCCCCCTCCCCATACGCAATAAAGTAAGAAAGGCGACCTATTTTTTCATGGGAAAGAATTATCTCAAATATCTTTTTTTTTTTTCAAATCTTATACCACTTTAGTAATTTTCATACCAAACTGTGCATTTCTCCATCCGTACTCAAACACGCAGGAATATCTTTGTTACTCAGAATTAGTAACTGAAGAAATATGTTTTAATCACGTGTTGAGCTGACAATTAAGAAAGTATTTATTCTTACCTTGATTATTTGAATGATTGCTCTCACCTTGATTATTTTTCTAATATATCCGATTTCTAACCTTAACCTTATCAGCATTTTCATATTGCAAGCTTTTTTTTTGTTATGTTTCTACAAATTTAAAACGATTTGGGTGAAAAACTAATTTCTAGCTATTAAGAAATATAGCTATTTGTTGTTTTTATTGTTATTGACTTTTAATTTTCACAACATTCTGATGCCAAAAGGTTAAAATAAAGACCAATTAATAGTAAAAATTCTTAACCCACCACGAAAAGTGCGAGTATAATTATAATTAAATATATCTTTTCTTTTTACTATATCTTATAACTTTAATGAAGTGCACTAATTAGAAATTGTAAAATTGTTTTTCTAATAACATTATTCAAATTTGTATTTTCTTCTTCTAATTGTTATAATAATGTTTTTAATATCTATCACTGTATCATATAAATAGAAAATGCTACTTAGTTTTTAGTTGAAAAGACATAGGAATTCCTAGTCAGAACAGGTAAAAAGTTCATTTAAAAAGGAATTTAGTTAGATATCTAATGAAATAATACTGGTATTTTTATTTTACGATTATAATTAATGTAAAGGTCATAAGACTTTACATTTATATCTGAAGATCCAGCATTTTCCATAAGACCATTTCTATTTTCATTTTCTGGTGTAAATATTGGTAATATTTATAAATTGCCTCATTCTGAAAGCTTTCTAAACTATGCATAGTAATAATATATAAAGGGCAACTAATCAATTTATCGTCAAAATAGAAGCTTTTCATCTTTTAACTTTTTTAACACTTTTCTATAGTTAGTAGTTTCTATAGTTTTCTATAGTTTTTTTTTCTTTTTTACCCGTTTTTCATGATTTCTAAATTTTGAAGTCATTTTTAATAGTAAAAAATATGTATTGAGAAATGAGAGGAAACTATCATATACAAAAAACCTTTCACTTTTAAAAAGTTATCAACCAATATTGGTATATGATCCAGATGTTGTATGAGTTCAAATTTCAATAAACAAATTATTCAAACGACAAAACATTTTAATAAGTAAAAGAAAGAAAAATAGTTTTTGAATTTCATAATGCCGCGAGCTATTTAAAAAAAATTTGCGTTTCACAAACGCCTTAAACAATTAAAATTTCTTAGAATATCACAATGTTAAATATTTAATTGATTTACACTTATTTTTAATATGATTTAATTCAATATCAAAGTACAGTTTCTCATCAATATAATGTATTGATAATTCATATTTTATGAATACCATTTCGCTGATTTGATTGTATGAATTATATGCCACTGATTTGATAGTATGAAAAATTGAGTATTTAATTTTTATTTAATTGATTTTTTTATTTAGCTTCAGTAATTAAATTTGATAACATCTGAGTGCATAATTCAAACATTTGTTTGTTTATTCTTAAAAAGTGATATAGAAAACACTAAAAATGTTTTCTTGCGGAAAAATGATAACTACGAAGAAGCAAATATCTTTTGGTTCGAAAAGTTCAGTTTGAAACAACATTGCTTCATTCATTCATAGAATATTCTCCGTAAAAATAAGAAAACCAAAATAATATATATTTAGTTTGCCTTCATATTTTTAAAGAATATTTAATTTTAATTCTGCTATTAAAAGAGTTAGCTAACTATAATGGAGCAAAAGAAAATGGTTTTACGGCGGAGGGGAGGGGGAGCTTGAGTGGTTATTATCAGTTTATATCTTTCACAGATAAAATAATTTATTGTTATTATAAAAAAGGCGAGATTACCTTTATCTCTTTCAGTTCGTTTAGTTAAAAAATTGAGGGATTAAATTTAAATAAAAGGAATATTTATTCGTGGAAAACAATTTGATATTGGAAAATTTTATGTATGAATTTTAGACATATTACTAAAACAGAAGTCACTTTCTTATCACAGTATATCGAATGTATTGTTATCACATTATAAGTGTGATAAACTTTTTTACTTACTATTCTTTTGAATAATAATGAGAGTACCGTATTTTTTACATCAAAATAAAAACAATTTTATGTTAGCTTTTTTTAAATTCAGATCTCGCTAAACATTAAAAATGATGAAAAATTTTCTACATAAAATGCATTGCGAAGACTACAAGATACTTTTGAAATATATTACCTTCATATTTACGATATTTCTATTCTTTTATTACGTATCTCTTATTCTTGTAACCTACCACAGACTAATAATTTTAAAATATTAGCTTCGTAAAATTTGAAATCATTAATGACGAGAGAGAAAAAATACGTGTCTGTTACTTCAGTCTCTAAACCAAATTGAATAAATTTTTTGAAATTAAAAATGGCAAAGGTCTAATTTCCTTCATCTTTCTTCTTCTTTTTAAATTACATCTGTAAAAATGATAGATTTAAAAAAGTAAGATCAGTAATGGAATAGTTTTTTCATTTAATCTGCTATTTCCACACACATAATGGAATTCATTATATTAGATGAAATGTATTATATATATATAGATAGTCATAGAATCATTGAGAAGAAAATGAAGATTATTTCATCAAATGGTAGATCATTTTTGACGTCATCTCATCAGTTTCGAAATAATTTATGTTTCAATTATGCAATTTGATTAATAGATCTGATTAGTCTTTTTCGTTTTATCATGATAATTTAAAAGTTCTGTGAAGGATTTCCTTCATATTTAAGTCAAAATATTTTCTTGTGTATTTTATAAATAAATAATACTTTATACTATGTAACAAATTATGGAAGTTGAATACAAAATCTTTTTTAATTCAAAATGATTTTTATTTAAGTTTAAAGTTTTTCCGAATAGTTAAATTTGTTTTGGCTTTATTTGTATAGTTTCATAGTGTTTCAGAAAAAAGATTATTAAAGTATGTGTTATTTACATTAAAACCAAAACTAATAAGCCGATGTTTATGAAAGTATTTTATTCCCAAACTTACCTTTGCAACTCATGCAATATATTTAAGGTTTTAATATGAATGAAGTTTAATTTAAGTAAAAGTTTCTGCCAATAGTTATATAATGACTAAAGTTAAGAAATAAATTATATTTTTTGGCAATTTTCATAATTAATAAGGGATATGGATTTTAATGACATATATTATTAAGTTTAACTTTTTATTTCAGCTTTTATAAATTTTAATAAACTAGATATATTAACAATAAGAGAAATTTAAATAAAAAAGGAATTTGTTTCATATATTTGAGTATCTGTCCTCTGAAATAAATGAGATAATTCTTAGTGTCCTTTTTTCGCAATTAGTACTGTTTTATATATTTAGTGTGTCTTTAAGTGATTAAGAAGAAAAACAGATTTTGTAAGTGAAATATGAACAGGTGACATGGTACAAATTAATCATGATTTAACAGTATTATCTATTTATTTGAGTATAACTTGATCATTTATGACATTTATTAAAAAAAACCAGTAAAATAGAAAAAGCAAAAAATATATGTAAGTTAAATTTTTTAAACTATATATCTGTAAATATAAGCATAAAAATTTCAATAGTGTTTTAGGAAAATGTAATTCATAAATGCATTTCCGGTATAAGTAAGTTTTCTTTCCTTAGGTTCGTTTTCTTAAAGAATGAATAAGTTTAAGGTTTGAATTGAAATTAAATGAAGGAAAATTATCTATAAATAAAGAAAAACAATTTTTAATGCATTACAGAAGAAACATTCTTTAAATATTTTTAATTATAAAAAATATGAAATGTATAAGCCCAAAGTATCTTATGCAATGCATAGTTACAATTAAGGATCCCGTAATAACTTGAAGCGAAATATATTTTTAACTTTAGATTAAAACTGAATAGGCTATGTGACTTTAGAGAGAGAGAGAGAGAGAAATGTTCATTTATTACTATACAATAAAAATTAAAAAGTGTTGTCAGATAAACGGAATTACCATTTCCAACCAAAGGTTGTAAAACCGGTTAAAACAGATTGAGAAATTTGATTATATCCATCTATTTCTATCAATTTATTTCAAATTTATTTATTATTTATTTTATTCAAATTAATGACACATTAGGTTCTTTTTAGCTTTAGTCTAGGTTTTAGGTTTTTTCATCATTTAACAATAAATGATTTGATGCGTGTTGTCATTTAGTTACCTTCATATAGTTCAGATAACATTCAATTAATATCATTAACTGGATTGGATTACGATGCTGCATATATTAAAAGAGATGTACGGATCTGTGTAGAAGGTCTCGTTTTAGTAGAGTATTAGTTCGTTACTGAGTTTTTCTCGATGGTTAAAAGATAAAGATAACAAATACTCTTGAACATAAGTTTCAAACAAGCTACATTTATACATAAATGTGTATTTATTGTTATTACTAAAAGCAATATATTGCACTGTAAGTAGCAGGTTTGCAAACATATTTCGTAACATTATGTGGATATTTTCTTAGAGAGATCAGAGAGTAAATGCAGAATTCTCTCTCTCTCTCTCTCTCTCCCTTTCAATGATGTCGTAGATATCAGAATACTTTAGAACAGTTGAGTTTTATATTTATCTTTATTCCACTATCTCAATAAGACATGTGTACTATAAATAGAATAAAAAATAAATATACCAAATTGTCATCCTGCTCACTTAATGCGTATTCGCTTTCTTTAATATAATCAGATATTCAGAAAAAAAGAAGTGTGATATATTAGATAATACAAGAGTATAAATATAATGATGGCTATGAAACAGCTACTTTGCTGCAAAGATAGTCCGGTACGCTATTGTAAAAAGTAAAAAAAAAAAGCATTGGCGAATTTACTAAGTTTTTACTTTACAATGTTTTAGCGAAAGACATAACAAAAAATTGCATCGAAAACACATTATTATAAACCAAGGGTGGGCGAACTTTTCCAGGGTATGGGCTACTTATGATGTTCTTAAGGTGTTGCTGTCCACACAGTGGCGTAGGTGTGGGCATTCTGTATTAAAATTCTATGTTTTTTAACACTTGTTTTTGACATTTTACCCCTCTTTTAAAACATGACAGATTACTATTTTTATTAAAACACAATTAGCACAAAATTGTCAAGTTGAATGCTTGAAGAACTATGAGCGACTTCTATCTAGATCGTAGAGCGTGGATGTATTCAGTGCGGCGAGCAGAGAAAATACGTGAATCGATGAATCTGAAACCAAAGTATGTAATTACCTTGTTTGCTACCGAGCCCCGCGCCATCGCGGGACATGATGTCAACACAAGAACCCAATCCTGTAGAAGCGCGGGAAGAACTGGTCATCAACACTTTTTCTCCTCTTGCGTGGGTGAGTGGGGAATTTTTCCCCTAAAGTAGGATCATCGTTCGCTTCCAATGAAGATACATGTTTCATCTACACATTTATCGAATCATTTGCTAAAGGAAACACAGTCGCATCGATTGTGAAAAGACGATTCTAAAATCTACCTGGCATTAGTGTTCTATAAATAGGTATTTTTTAGTAAACATGTTTTAGATTTCAGTAAAGGCGGTCACCCCAAAATGTCTCAGCAGTCCATCGGTCGATCGCGATTGACTTAAAGCCCATCCCGGTTATAAACCATTAAAGTAATGTCATTGATTAATTTCTAATTATTTATTTTATAATATATTCAAGGAGATAAAATAAAAAATCCACCGACGAATAGAAAGAATCAGCGTACGTAGACAGTAATCAATGTGATTAAGTGTCGATAACAAAACATTCCACTCGGCTTATTTCAATGTCATCGTACCAGACTTTCGTACTAACTGTCGAAAACTAATATCTGCGAATGTAGCTAGTTCTCCAGTTGTTTCTGGTAAACTTGTTTGATGATCAAATAAAATTTTCATAGTTAGATTTCTCTTCATGCAGTTATGCTCTATTGTAGTGATTCTCAACCTTTTTTCCGTTAAGAATGTACTTTTAACATTTTCAAAGTTTGGCGGTACACTAACAGTAAAATGAGTTTAAAAGAATTTTATTTATCTGTAACACAGTACATAAAATAGTTAAATAATAATAATTTTCAATGTTAAATAAAACAACACGTACGACAAAGACAACAAAATATTTATTAATTACAAATTAATTATCAGAATACATTTATTGCGAAATTTGAGCTTGATGATTATTTTATAAGTTCGTTTATATGGGGTCGTAAAAATGATAATGCCATTCTCATTTCGTCATCTACATTTAAAATCGATCCTTTTCTTAATTTTTATATTTATTATGCTGTAAATCCGAATTCACACAAATAAGATGTAGAAAACTGAAACAATATTTTTAAAGCTTTTTTGTGTGGCTATTATAGATTAATTGCCACTAATTTTAATCCAAAATGAATTCATTGACTCGTCCAAATGTTTTGAAATGAAACCTCGATTGTTACAGAGCGAATGAGTTCTTCCTCTTCAATCCAAGCTAATTCACGCGCAGATGTATCCGTTATCCCAAATGGACGTTTTCAATCAAATTTTTTTTTTTATATCTAAATTTGAGAAATAATTTATGTCAGAGTATAAATAAAAGTTAAAAGAATTTGGGGGCACACAAAAGTGCCGCAGTATAGTGGTTGAGAATCACTGTTCTATTGAATATAAAAAATGTCACATTTAATTATGCGATATTCTTTAACGCGCTTTTTTTTTTTTTTTTGCGTTGAATTGAAAATTTAGTAGCATTTTTAATAACCGTGAATCTCTATTGCATGTACTCCGAATTTGTACAAATGTTAAGTAATTCAATGTTTTACACTTTTTGATGTTTATCAGAAGATTTATTTGACAAGATTTTCTTCTCTGAGATAATTCAGTTTAGCGTTTGTTCAGATTAAACTAAAATGATGCAAGATCATTTTCCCTTATATGTTATGTTTATTTCATTTAAAATCTCAGCAACTTAGAGGAGACTCTTGCCCACATTTAATCTATTTAAAGGAAAGAAGGCATAAAAAGTTCAAAAAGTTGTAGTTAATTTTAAGGCATTCAACAATACAAAACTATTGGTTATATGTATTCATAGTTTAGTTTTGCATCATTTAAAATATTGTTTAATAGGTACTGGGTGTTATTAATCATGCGTTTTTCTTTTAAGTAAGTAACTAATATAAATCACTTTAGTTAAAATATCATACATTATTAATGTTTTTCTCAGTTGAATGATTGCTTACTAATGTCGCATTCTAAAGTAACACGAAGGCTATTGACCTTGTAATTATGAATCCTGGTCATATAGCTACGACAACACACGAGTAGGTGCCCAACTCTTCAAATTCTAATGAGAAGACTTTGAGCTTCGTCAGATTTAACATGCATCAGCAGGATCTCAAGTGGCACCAGAACTCGAACTCATGACACAACAGAAGCAATGTCAGTCACGATTTCGCGACCATGTTTACTAGGCTACCACGGATTAATACTTTTAGTTGGAAAAGATTTGAAATAAATCGAAATTTTCAACCCATTTAAGTAAATTAATACTCGACATAAAAAGAGAGAGAGTCAAGGAATTTAGAAAAATAAACACAGATTTATCAAATCAAAATACTCAAAAGATATGGAAGCAATTTTAAAATCTTAAAAACTTAAAATGTGATATCTCTTTGATTGATTCTCTTTCTGTAAATATACCATCCATCTTCAAAATTATCACTTACAATTCTGTATTACTGACTTAAAATTTGCATCAAATCTTAGTTAAGGAAGTAATTTTAATTTTAAGGCCTAAAAATTTTCTTTTAGTAGCAATTAAAAAAAACTTTCTCATGCGTAAGTTCATTCAATTCAATGAATTTTGAATGTATAGTAGAAATAATTTCTTTGGATTAGTGGATTTGAGGTAGATTATATGGTGTAGAATTGTGATAAAATTCTTTAGAATTATTTCATGCTTACGAAAAACATTAATACGCCTTTAAAAATGTTTTAACTCTGCGTCTTACTCAACTTTGTTTGCTCTAGTCACTTTAATAACTTTCTGCATGAATTATTAAAGCAATTATAGGTCTCTTAAGATGGATTGCGGAAATAACTTCGAGGAGACTTGCGCTTTTTTTGCAATCACATTTTGTCCTTGTAATTGCAAGGTGAAAAAACTATTTACTCTTTCGAACTAATTATTTCTCTGTGCAATTTCGTTTTATTATAGTGAAAATATTTTTGGAAAGTCAACTGAAATTTTCTTTTCTTAATGATCGAATTTTCTTCAGCTTGTACAGTGCGTTAATTTTATGCCAGTGCAAGATATGAAACTTCAATTAGACAGGGAAAGAGAACTCTTTTACACTAGAAAAATACCGTAGATAAGTTGAACCCTTTATCTATTGCATTTGGATTTGCTGCAATTTTTTTCGTGGAGTATTTTTTTTTTTCGAATCCCGATATTGAGAGAGAGAAAATTAAAGAATACACATACATAAAATACTCAACTTTTGGAAATTTAATCCATTAGAGCTAATGAATTCAATTGGTACTTTAAAGTACCGTCAGTATATGGAGGTGTAAAACATTCTCATAATACAAAGGGACCGTATGACTTTTTGAACGGAGTTTAAACTATTATTAAATAACAGAGAACGCTAATATTTTACAGAATAAAATATTTATTTTTGAAAATTATAAATTTCTAAAATTTTATTTACTTTTTTTACACATAAAAAAGTAGGTTTAACACCTAAACTTAATTTGATGATATTCAAAGAGAAATAGCTTTTCTTTTTATTAATACACAAAAATTCATTACACGTTGTGCATTTTGATTGATTGTTTTTTAAATTAGTGCATCCTGGGGTAGGAAATACTGTACTTTCTGAGTATGAACTACTGCCCCTTGAGTCTTGTTCAGTCTCTTGATCGTTTTCTTAAGAATCTAATGGAAATTTCTGCAGATAATTGGCTGGGATTTCTTCATCTGAAGAATCATCTGTTAGTGCATCACTGCTTTCAGATGGTGGGTTCTGAAATAAATCCAAAGCCTCTTGAAGACTGAGCTTCTATTTTCTAATAGAAAAGAATTAATAATAATAGCACTTTGAAAACCTGTTATTGTTCAATCTTAGGTACACATAAAAAATTAAAATGTTGCTAATTTTTTAATAAAGAATAGGTAATTCAGTTAATTGTGTGGCAAAAAAATAGCTCAGATTCAAAGTTCAAAGTTTTTTGTAAACGTTAAAATAAAAATGCAAAATAAATAAGTTAAGCTAAAAAGAAATGCCAAAAAAGCATAACTCTATTACGCTATAGTAAAGACGCTACAACTCAACAAAAAAGAATAATAAGCTACATGGACGAAAATAAAAGTTCTTGTTCTAATATCCAGTGTACTATGTGTACTTAATTATATACACTGTAAAATTAATTATATACACTGTTTTCCTAAAATAAGTAGTCAAATCGTTTTTTAAGGTCTTAACTAACATATAAAAAATAAGACAGTTACCTTTCGGCATTAACTACTTTTTTGGAACAAAAATGACAATCTTCGCAATCCGATCAAAATTTCAGCTGAAAACGCAACCTGTTTTAAAACTATTCACCTTCCCCACCAAAAGACTCATCATAGAACCTGTGCTGATATGTATCCCGGGAGAGTGGGATTAAAAGAGTGTTCCTGCTAAATATTGTCGGAATATTCGTATATATATATAAATGGTTATTCAATGCAATTTTAAAGTGAGTGGTACTTATATAAGTACCGTCCGTAGATAAAGAGTTAACGAACACTTATTTAACATAGCTCTAAAACGTTGTTGCTACGTCATTTTTGTAAATATAATGTACTTTTATTGATTATGTAAATAATATATATAGAGCTCATTTGAGGTCTTTCGAAAGATTGTTAAGTTGTATCTCGTCATATCTTTTTTAAATTTTAAACTTAGAGTGTAAAGATAACATTTTAATTCTCACAAGCTTATATATTCTTTACCGCAAACTCATCCTCCTAAAAATATATAAACGCAAAATGTGGTGGAGTAACTCCAAAATTGTGTTATCAAAATTTCGTCATCGTCATGTGACCCTAGTCAAAAATTTCCGGAATCGTATTCAAAGCCCCCCTTCCAGCAATTAACTATACTATATAAAACATAAATTAGTCTGCATCGGATATTTTATAATACTAATGAGTTTTGATTTTGCTTTATGGAGTGAAAAATTTTATCAGAAAATTATCTTATAAAAGTGGATATGAGAATTTCATATTATTGTTTTGGCTTAAGCAAATGGAAAAATTTTAAATTATAAATTCTTCTAATATTATTAATAATTGTAATTTTCTGTTTTCAATTTCAATGGTAGGTATTTCGATTGATGTTACAATAATGATATGTAAGCATTTCACCAAACTTTTTGCTTTCGCATTATCTAATATTTTAAAACTTACTCTATGAAAAGGATTGGAAACATATCATATAACTAATTTTGACTGTTGATAAATAGTGAATTTAATAAACATGAAATGCAAAACATGGTAATGAAGGTAATGGAGATATGATTTTTGGTACCCTGATTTGATGAATATTACTTCAAAAACTAGGGAGGATATTTCATTCCATAACAATACAGAAACAATATGACTAATATTTCTGATATTGCTTGACCTTATATGAGCGGGAAAATTAATAAATTTTTCATTTATAAGAATAAAAAGCTTACAGAAGTTTTAAGTGTCCGGATTTATGAGCTTGGTTTTATTAAAGAATTTTTCATACATTTTAAGAGAAACGTATGTATTAGAGGTATTTATCCTTTCATTCAAATAGACAAAATTAAGTTTTCTACAAAATACACACAAAAAATGATATAAAGTCAGTCGTATTAATGCTTACTTAAAAGGGAAAGAAAAAACAACTAAAATTTTCAAAATTATTTTTGTAGAGACCCTTAAATATTCTAAGGCTATACGAATTTTTTAAAGTAAAAAAAAAACCGAGTATTATATATTTTTTTCTGACATTAAAAAACACCATACTCCTTTTTTTTGTAAATTTAAAAAAAAATAGCAATTAGAGTCAGTTTCTCCCAATTTAAAAAGGCTTATATTGTACGATTATCCCCCCCCCCCAATCCAACATAGTTTTATACTTACAGAAACCCCAAAAATTTTAATAAATTTTAGTAATTATTTCGTAGCAAAAGTAAACAGAGAAAGTTGTTAAGTGCCATAAAATGGAGTTCACATTTAGTCCTTATTATAAAGGTCTACTGAGCAGAAGTAAAATAAATGACTCTCCCTGTTCTAAAGCAAAATTAATTCAATAATTCAAGGTAAGAAAGGAAGTTACCTGAGATTGTGATTCATATTCTGAAGGAGATGATTACAATCAAGAAATATATATATATATAAGTTATGTGTTTTTTTTTCTTTCTTTTTTTTCCACTTTTTTCTCCACCAGCTCAACTTTCCGGCTTTTATAGTCTCTCCCAGAAACCTTCAAGTTCATAGAATTATTCTAGATTATCATACAATTTAAGACTTTGCTTTTAGACCTGCGGGTCATTATTATATTGCAAAAACAAAGAAATGAATGTTAAATCATTTTCTTTTCAATGCCATTAATTTCCGAGCAAAAAGTTATCTCACTTAGGTAGACTAATAAATAAGAGGTAGAAATGATTTGTTTGTGATGGGATTAAGTATTTAAAAGCTTGAAGCTATTAAAAAAATACTTTTGAAAAATTCGTGATTGAGATGTTTAGGTAGATGAAATTTATATTAAAGCTAAAAACGGAATATAGTTCATTAGAGAAGAAGAAATACATTATAATTCAAGCCACAACCAAAAAAAAATTTTTTTTCGTGATAGTTATGTACAATTTTTTTTACTAGCGCATTAGTGCATTTATTTCTCGAACAATCGAGATAAAAGGTGTCCTTAATGTATTTAATGCGATCAATCTTAGCAAAATCCATATCTTAAAAGGCTTTGTAACACATATATCTATAAAACTAATTATTGAAATCAAGTTAAAGCTCCTTAAGCAAAAACCAAAAAAAAAAATACCTACTACTAGTGTAAACCTCCGTCGCGATGAATTTCGTCAGGTAGGTGGTATTATCAGTGTATTGCACTATTTCACTTTAGTAAGGAATAAGAAGAATAAAAATATTCACCCGGATTATTTCTTTCTGCTATTTTTAGTATAGCATTATCAAAAATACGTGTGTGATTATTGTCATTATTAAAATTCTATTCATTTGACTTATTATAATATTTGCACAAATGCATGAATTTGTTAGCTACAATTCAACCGCTGAAACGGAATTCATTTACAAATAATTTATTTACCTATCTTTTTCTAGAATCCCCTCATTTAAATTATGAAAGAGTTAAATTGAAGTTGATAAACTTTGCCGAGAGATCTACTTATCAAAATTCTCATTTAAAAAGTTCAAAATAGAACTTTCATTTCTTCCGAAAGTCCTTTGATTTTCATATAAGCCAATAATAATCAAGAATCAATGCAATTCCATCTTTACGATTCAATTTAATGGATTTTTGTTTATCAAATTATAATCATCATCCAATCGGAAATTTTTATTCATAACAACACAGAAATGATAAAACGGATCAGTTTTGAAAACATAATCGAAGAACTAAAAATAGCAAAACGAAACCACTTTGTTGGCATTCCTTTTCTGTTGTGATTTCTCTTATACCTGAGTAAAATTATTTACCTGAATAAATAATAAATAACTTTTCTTAAATAACTTGCAAATGCTGACGAACTGAACAAATAACTTGATATCGTAGCTCAGAAAAGAAAAGTAGAAACACCTTTGTGTGTTACTTTATAATCTAAGTGCTACTATCCCGCTTCTAATGTATAAGAACCTGTGGTAAGGTACGCCAGAGATATAGCAACCCTATTTCGGATTCTTCGAGACATATTTATTTCAGGCAATTCTGACAATTGTTATAATAGTATCATACTTCGGTTAATTCTAGTAATTGCTTACTAGAAGGAACACAATCATACATGAAGATTATGTTTCTTCTAGTAATAACACAATCACGCTTCCTCGAATAGAAATCCTTTTCATAGATTAGTTATCAAATAATTATTAATCCTTCGTAGTGATTCAAAAACTGCGAATGTTCATTTTTTCTCGAAAAGAAAGGAATACAATTTGTTCTCTGACGCCTAAGGTATATGAAAACTTTGACTCTTATTCGACTCATTCTAAACATTGCTTTTAAAAAGACAACAGTCTCTCTTGAATGTCTCTTGCTCCATTATTTTTTGGCATATTATACCGAATTTCTATTATTTATTTGAGTGTTTTTCCCTTCGTCGGTTGAAATATATATACGTTTTATTTCAATTGAACGGTTATTTATTTGACACTTTAAGATGCACAGCGTTTTTCTTTAGATCTCTGTTATCTTTGACAATCGGAATATACCTGTACATTGCACTAAAATCTGACGCTAAAATTTATATTTTTTAAATAGATATAACTTTAGAAGAATATTAACTACAAGAACTTTAAAAAAATATTAGAAATAGATATGATTTTTTAAAAATACTTGAGAAATTTTATATTTGTATTTAAATTTTATTTATTTATACATCGTTCTATGTTATTGAAATGTTTAATCTCATATTGAAAGCTTTATCTGCTAAATTCTCGAAAATATTCATATGACATATAAATACGATTTTTGAAGCTCAATTATTCGTTTAAAATCGAGAATTTTGCTAATATTTGTTAGTTGTAGAGCATTATGAGGAAATTTTTTAAAATATCTTCTTCAAGATATGATTCTAGAAAATATAATTGTAATTAGAGTTTTTAGTGTACCCAAAATAAAGTAATATATATGATAAAAAATGTAGTCTGTCCAACCGGATGTTTAGTCTTTAACTAAAACTCAGACTAAACCAAAAATCGTTTCGCGGACAATGTCTTTAACTATGAACTAACTTCAAGACCGGTCTGTCCCGTCGCTATTGCTGAACATTCCACTTTCAGAGCAACTTTCAATTCTTTCTTTATCATTCCAAGATGTTCATGGGCAATCAGGTAGAGAAAGCCGGTTTACATACGTTTTATACTACCTCGGAGCGTTGGAAAAGTAAAGGCAAATATCTTACTTTTGAACGAATAATTTAATATTCTAATCAAAACTATTTCTTAATTCTTTTTTTAACCAGTTATGCATCTTTTGAATTCCTTTTTTTCCATCTTCAGTATAGAATTATCATTTTATATTAATCGATTTAATGAAGCATTCGTAAAAATATTCTTATATTTTTCACGAAGAATGTTTTTCGTGAAAACTATAGTTTTGATATATAAGATCAATGATAGTTATTATTTCCCTCGGCTAAAAATTAATTCAAATCGCTTTACTTATTATTGATGTTTTGAATTGAATGCATAATGTTTCTCGCCTTAACAATAAAACTTGATGGTAGATTGATACATAACACACAATTTCTAGCTCTGATGCTTAGCTTAAATTTTTCCTAGTAAAAAAATACACACTAAAAATCAATAATATCATATAAAACTAATGGGAAGAAAACAAAAAATTACCATAATAGTTGTCCTGTATGTTGACTTTTTGTAAAGTGATATACGCCCAATTTGTATTAAAAATCAAGATACGTGTAACTCAGCGCATATACTTCACAATACGAAATCAGATCAATACGTTTAACTGACACCAGAATCATTAAAACTTAATAGATATTTTTACCAGATATTCAAAAAATTAAGGAGGATACTGAAGTTTTTAAAGATAATCACACAGACAGCGCACTAGAAAACCTTTAAATCGTTATGTACAGGAGATTTCTGGTGTCGTCATGTGGTAGAACTTTTCTATCTTTACAAATAACACACGCAATCAGAAGTTACAGTTCTTCGTCTCTTATCATTTTTTTGCGCTTTGTTTCATTCATATAAAAGGACATTTGGGTTATTTCTCTGTGTCCATTACTAGAATTTTTACTCTTTTATATATGGATTTGAAATCGGAAATTTTTAGGCGTTATCATGTTTTTTTTTTTTTTTTTTTTTTTTGCTACTATACTTCCCATTTAATTCTTAGTTTTATAATCCTTAAGAGAACCGATAGGTCTTATTACCTGCAGTAAAATAAATATAGGTCTTGTATAATTCTCAAGTAATTGTAAGAAACTTCGATATGAATCCTAATTTAAAAGTTACAATGTAAAAAAATATGCATATTCAGGTAGTTTTCAAAGAATTCAGTTGAAAATGATAATTTTGAAATTCCTAGATTTATGGTTGTCTTTGGCTAGAGTTTAAAAGCAAGACCTAAATCGGAACGTCCTTTCAGATATTTTTTTACAATATTATTATAAAAGGATGTGGTTGTAGCATGCATACTACACAGTTTCATTTGAATTGAGATGCATTCAATGAATATCTAATACTTCATTTAAACATTTTAAATACACTGATGTTCAAAATTAAGGTCACAAGCACAAAATATCTGTTCCTTATGAAAATCATCAACCGTGTGAGCTTTGTGTGACCTCTCATTATCGTCCTTAAATATTAAGTCCGAATCTGTAACATCCCAGAAAAATATAGCCTTCAAAGACCTCATCCCTTTGGCGTAATATGGTAACACTTCCCGCATCAAATATGGCATTGGTGTACGACTGGACAACATGTGTGTGTGTGTGTGTGTGTGTGTGTGTGTGTGTGTGTGTGTGTGTGTGTGTGATGTTCCTTTCGTCAATAATTCTTCCACTACCAAATTGGTAAATTTCCCTTGCGTTGGAGAGATGATAGCGAATTTCACGTTCTCCTTAAGCAAAGACTGGCCGATAATCACTCTGTGTGCTGAATCTCGACTCAACAGTGAAAAGGACATGCCCTCGTCCTTAGTGTATACAGGAATGATGTGTTTGGCTCCACAAATGGGCTGTACGATGTACTCAGAGGAAGACACACCACTAGATGACGGACATAAAAAGTCCTTTCTTTTAGACATCTGTACTCTTTTTTCCTGTAAATTCTTTTACCCGACGCAGCAGAACGCTTATGATAAAGCTCTGTAGCCGTTGTCGTGCATTGAAGTCAAGTATTGATACACGTATACTGTGTGTAGGGTTGTCTCTCTTGACCGGGCTTCTTGGTGGTAGTACCACTTTTTGGAATTTATTTCACAACCTGGATATCACTTTCGGGTCCACTTATAGCTATAGAACCACCTCCGCTTGAGACTGCCTGGCTTCAAACCTGATAATGGTTCTCAATCTTATTCATTCATTCTAAGCGATTATAAGAACTCATTCTCTTTTCAAACATTCAAATTTGTAAGCGTAACATTCCCAACTCTAGGCAAAACTCCCAGATGCATAAACGGTCAAATTCCAAGCTAAACATCATTTATTCAGAATCGAAGAGTAACGTTGTGCTACCCATTCTTCAAAATATTCAATTTAAAAACTATCAGTTTCACTGGGGGTTACTTTGAATAACTGAGAAAAGCGTGTTTTAATTTTGAACTGCAGTATATTTTTAGCACAACAATATACGAGGCGATATATTGAATATATTGCACACAAGCAAGAAAGTTTTAAATTATCTAAATATAAATTAAGAGCATATAAAAGCAAGTTGCTTGACATATGACAGATTGATCGGAATATAGTGTTAATGTTGGAACATATTTCTATACGAAAAGTGTTCCATGTTTGTTTTTATTTTTTTCTTAAACAGTTAAAGAGAGAGAGAAAACAACTTTAAAGGTTGTAACTATTCCATGTCTTTGAGATTCAAATTGTATTGGAACTGCATTAATTTTCCACATCAAGCATCATTTGAGTCTTTAAACTTCCTACAAATAAATATTTCATACTGGACTATAATATATCTTAAAATCCTGATATTACGCCTTTTTAGATCATCAATTATTTTCTATTTAATTAATTTGAATTTCCCAAGGGCTTCCAGAAAATACACTTCTTTCGGTATTTTTATTTGTCATTTCCATTCTTATATACTTCGTTAATTCTCACGAGCTTATGGATGGGTTATTTCTATTCAATCGTGAGTTCGAGTTCTATTGCCACTAAAGACCCGTCGTGTAAAGGGGCTGGCATGTCGAAGCTCAGAGTTCTTATACTGGGTTGTATACAAGTTTGGAGAGTGAGGTGCCCCAGTTTAAGTGTCGTCCCCTTGGCCGTAGTTCAGAATGGCGAGTTCTTTCGTCAATACCCTTCGTGTTTCTTCAAAGTACAACTTCAATAAACAATCAGGCTTCATTAATTATTTCATACACATTTTTTTATTATTACTATCGTCTAAAATATGCTAAATTTTCTAGTTTTAGTTTCTTATTTACCTCTAGTTAGTGTTTTTCAAGAACAAACTGGATTTTGTACCACAAATTAAATATATATATATATATATCTTTCTGAATCTGAAGAGGAAACATATATATGTGGGACGGCGTCTAGGGGAAGGTTCGATTTTAATGTTAAAATAAGCACGCAGAGTTAAAATAAATTAATTTATTAATAACACAACTAAAACATTAACTATTTACAAGGGGTTTTAAATTATTCGAGGTAACACCATACTAATTCCGAAAACACGTACTCTTTCTCAAAACAACGGAGAGAGCGATTTCCTCTGACCTGCCTTCGTTCAAGCTTTGGTGCAACTCTCAGTTTCTTCTTTCTGCCACCTTTATAAATACATGACCTCATCGTATCGTGCACCTAAAACTCACGTGGTTTCGATTAGTGGTGCCATCTCTTACAATAAAAATCAAAAGAAGTAAAAGAAAACTTGCACTCCTTTCCTAGAAGTTCGGCCATCCTGGGAATCACTGAACTCGGTGATTTTACATACCATACAATAAAATATAGGCCTCTGCAAAATTAATATTAACCGGAGATAAAAATTCCAATATAGACATTCAAATTTGAAAATAAGGATACAACTCTCAAAAATGAAATATTAATAGCAAAGAAAACAAAACACATTAATACACATTATGTTCTTTTAAAAAGAATAGAAAACCCTTTCTATAAAAATACATCATCATGGTGAGTAAAATTTCATTAAATCAGCAGATGAATTTGTTATCTTAGGTCCCTCATGATCACCCACTTTCTCTAAATCATAACTATCTCTAGGTTTTACTTTAACTATTCTATATGGTCCCAAAAACTTAGGCCTCAATTTCAAACCTGTCCCAAATTCTGTTCTCTGAATGACCACCAAGTCACCCATCTGGTAGTTAGGGGCCTTCCTGCGCTTCCTGTCATAGGTTCTTTTATTCTCTGCCTGTATCTTCTGGATATTTTTCTTTGCGTCGTGTCGTAATTGGTTCCTCTGTTCTTGAAATTCCTCCATCATTTCGTCCATCTGTAACTCCCTCAGGCGAAGGTCTTCCTTGTTTTTCATGGTGACGCCAATTAATAATTCAAATGGATACCACTTAGTACTACGATTAAATGTACTATTTAAAATTCTTTGAAGTTGGTCTACGAACTTGAACCACTTGGTATACTCCTCAATTGACAGCTTGGTCAAAACGGGAATAATAGTTCGGTGTATTCTCTCGACTTGGCCATTCCCTCTGGGTACTCCGGTGGCGATTTGCAAATGTTGAATGTTTTCATTAGTACAATAATCTCCAAAAGCTCCAGAAGTAAAAGCAGAACCTCTGTCTGTTATTATTCTCTTGTGATTACCAAAAGTCTTTTGTTGTAATTTTAATTTATCCAAAGCATCTTCTGCGGAAGTAGATCTAACGGGATAAAGCCAGGTAAATTTTGTAAAAGCATCCACTATTGTGAGAATATGCTGATATTTCTCGTTAGTGAGCAAAGGTCCGATAAAATCGACGTGATAAGTACTTAATGGCACATCCTCTTTAGGAATGGGGTTGAGGAATCCATCCTTTTTTCCACTCTTTTTGTTGGTCAAAATACATGGCACACAGTTAACAATTACATTTTGCACCTGCTTGCTCAAATTGGGAATGAAAAATTCTTGTTTCACAACTCCTTCAGTCTTGGCAACGGAGAAATGTCCCTTCTCATGTGCTAACTTAATTATCTCAGTTTGCATATCTCTTGGTACAACTATCAATTCACTACCTTCAACATATTTGTAAAGTATTTCGTTTTTATCGAAAAAGTCTGAATTGCTGTTTGTTTCAATCAGTGACCTTAGACTCTGAGTGTATTCATCCTCTTGTTGTGCCCTTTTTAATCTTGCAGTTAGAGTATCGTTAGTAATTATTGCGACTGGATATCTACTAAGGGCATCCACATGTTGCATTCTCTGGCCGGAACGATGCACAATTTCATAATCAAACTCTTCCAGCAATAATGCCCATCGCGCTATACGAGTAACCAAATCCTTTTTGTCCATAGTCCTTTGAAACGTTGAGCAATCCGTTATGACTTTGAAATGATTTCCCATAAGGTAGGTACGAAATTTCTTTAAAGCGTTGGCAACAGCAAGAACTTCAAGTTCATAGCTGCTATACTTCTCCTCTGCCGGAGTAGTTTTCTTAGACATGTATTGAACTGGATGCAATTTTCCATCTTCTGCCTCTTGGAGTAAGACGGCTCAGTAGCCTTGTTGACTTGCATCCGTGTGCAATTCGGTTGTTTTTCCCTGCTGGAAAATACTTAATACTGGACTTTCAGTCAATAATTGCTTGAGCTTTTCAAATGCTTCTATTTGAGGTCGTTCAAAGACAAATCGATTGTCATTTCTAATTAGATCACTCAAAGGTTTCGCTATTTTAGAGTATGACGGAATAAATTTTCGAAAATAGCCAGTGAGTCTAAAAAGCTTTGGACTTGTTTGACAGTCGTTGGTACAGGAAACCTCTTGACAGCTATCGTTTTTGCAACTGAAGGGCGCACCGTTCCATTTTCGACAACGTGACCCAAAAATTCCACCTTTCGTTTTAAAAACTGACATTTTTCAAACTTGATCTCCAACCCATATCTGGATGCGACCTCAAACATCTTCTTTAGTTTTTCCAAACCTTTTTTCTCATCTTTAGCTGGAACGATCAAATCTTCCAAATAAATTATTACGATGCCTTTTCGCATGAGTTCCCTAAAAATGCTGTACACATATCTTTGGAATACGCTTGGGCTTGTACTGAGACCAAAAGGTACCTTATTAAATTTGAACTGCCCATCTGGTACAACAAAGGAGGTGAAATGCTTGCAATCCTCGTTTACGTCGACATGAAAAAACCCATTTTTCAAGTCTAACGTGGAATACACTTTGGCGTCTTGCAGCCTATCCAATACGTCCTCTATCAGTGGCAAGGGGAAGCAATTCTTGACTAGTTTTCGGTTCAGTTTCCTATAGTCAATGCATAGTCTGTCGGTACCGTCTTTCTTCTTGACTAACACGATTGGACTTGCATATTCAGAAGAGCTTGGTCTCACGATTCCCTTATCCAACCATTCGTCGATCTGCTTGTTGACGGTCTGATTCTCCAGAAACGACAAACGGCGTGCTATTTGGTAAACTGGTATATCATCCTTCAGGATAATTCTCATGGATACATTTGTCGTTTCGGTCTTCTTAGGTGTAAAGCTGTTGATTAGTTCAGAGAGTTCCTTTCTTATTTGAGGATTGATAACATGTTTAACTTCAATTTCGTCTTCAGTTCTTGCCTCATAAACCTGTGTATTCACAAACCACACCTTCTCTTCGTGTTTACGGAAATAAACACCTTTTTTATCAAAGCCAACAAAAGCTTGTTCCAAAATGTCCGATCCTATCACTGCCTGGAACTCCAAATGCACCGCAGGCACGACATGCCATATTACGGAATATTTCTCTCCATCCAATTCGATTTCTCGTTGGAACGATCCTTTTGTTTTGACTCCGTACTTTCCCAATCCAGATAACACGACAATGTCCTTCAAGAGCTTCGATTGCTCGATGATTTCTTTGCTTACATCTTCACGAAGGAGCGAAACTGAGCTTCCAGTGTCGATTAGAGCCTCAAAAGTCTTGTTTCCGATGGTTATTTTCCTGGTCTTAATTCTGTCTTGCTGAATTCGAGAACAGATCTGGACCGGAGAGCTTGAAGATTTATTGATTTTCGTACCCTTGTTGCGCTTTGTACAATCTACGGCATATAGTGACCTGGTCCCCTGCAGTAGCTACATGTTACCTGTTTAACTCTTTTATCGTAAGTTCTCGTCGATTGAAAGCATTTTCTATCATTCCAATTATTTCCAAGGTGAAAACGTTCTTGCCTTCGAGAACAATTATCGTTACTGTTCGATCTCTTAGCAAATGAGTTTAACTGCTTTGGCCCTATAGTTCTTCGGACGTCCTCATAATCTTCAAATTTTTTCGCTAGCTCAATAGATGAGTTAATAGTAGACCATTCGTCCAAAAAGTGTTCCTGAAAATCATACGGCGCCCTCTTCTTCATTTGATCGGCTATGATTAATTCTCGTAATTGGTCGTATCAAAATACGTCTGTAATTCGTGTTGAAAATCTTGCCATGTTCGTTCATCGGACTTTTGGTGAAACAAAAATAACTGACGAAATTTTTCCGGAGATAATTTAAATCTTTGTAAGAGCAAATTCTTTATATGATCGTAATCGTTACACTTATCAGTTGGTTCTCTTGCGATCAGATGGGCGATTTCGACGGGTATTAAACCTATAAGTTTTTGAACCCAATCTTTTTTCGGTAAGAAAGTTAGTTCTGCATGACGCTAAAATAAGGTAAGATTCAAACCAATATCTTCCTTCATATTAAACTTATGAAAAGTTTCGTGAAACAGTTTATTCGATGCTTGAACGTTTTCGATGTTATTCGGCATACCGGCAGTCTGTTGCGCTTGTATTCGCAACTTCTCTAATTCGTACTCTCGTCTTTCTCTCTCATCCTTTCGCATATCCTCTCTCTCAGCCCTCTCTCTCTCAGCCCTTTCTCTCTCAGCCCTTTCTGTACATTCCTCCACTATGCCATCAAGCATCTTTTTAACATCGTCTTCAACGTAATCTGGGCTTTTTACGATCAGCTCCTTTAACTTCAATTTTGTGATACCTGCTTCGATAGTAAGATCCAAATCCTCGGCGAGAGTGACACCAAATCCTCTTTCCTTTTCGCGAGTAAGAATGCCATTTTTATACTCAGAATGGTGACCCAGAGAACAACTTAAATTTTTACCCAAGTTAAATGAGACAAAACCATTAAAATGACACGCAAAAAGTTTACTCACTTAAAAAGAAACAAAAGATAATTTAAATAAGATGCAATTATCAATTATAAACAATTATAGACAAAAATGGACTTTTTAAAGAATTCCCGGAACTTAAATCCTTTTACAAAACACAACAGTATTACAGTTAATATCAATTTTATTTTTTATTAAAAAAACAACGCGTTCCTCTCATTTATCAAAAATAGATTACTAAGAAAAAACACGGAAAGTACTCAGTTATTAATCCAAAACTAAAGGAACATCAAATATTTATGTCTGCAATTAAACCAATAATAGTACCTAGTACTTCAAAATTCAATTTCAGATTCACAGAACAGGAAATATACACACAAAAATCATTCATTTATATAATTTTTGCCTATTACTCACACAATACCAAAAAAAAGGATACTAGCACAATTCAATGTAATTCTGAAGACACTTTACCTTGACCTCAATGACACAGAAATCTTGTTTCGTGTTGATAATCGCAATTCGATGCAGTTCCAAAGGTTCTCTCGTCAGTGTTGACCTCAATGATCAAGGTAATCCCGTTCAATTCGTTCAGTATCTCGTTGAGTCACTGGGCTTCCAGTTTTGTTGACTGTAGCTGACGTGGAAATTCGCCAAGATTCCGTGTTCTAACCAAGTCAATGGACTCCTTTTTCTTGTTGACTGTTCTCGCTGAAGTATTCCGTATCGCTCATAAGACTTCCGTATCGCTCGTAAAATTTCTTATCCAGCTGAAGGCTGCGCCGGGTTCTATTCGATGCAAGGCTAGGTCTATGTACCGCTCAGGTAATCAAAAATCGATGAGGAGGTAAAACTTTTAAAAAATGCTCTTAGATAAAACTTTGAATAGTTTAAAAAACTCTCGGTCGAACCCCAATTTGTGGGACGCGTCTAGGGGAAGGTTCGATTTTAATGTTAAAATAAGCACGCAGAGTTAAAATAACTTAATTTATTAATAACACAACTAAAACATTAACTATTTACAAGGGGTTTAAATATTCGAGATACACCATACTAATTCCGAAAACACGTACTCTTTCTCAAAACAACGGAGAGAGCGATTTCCTCTGACCTGCCTTCGTTCAAGCTTTGGTGCAACTCTCAGTTTCTTCTTTCTGCCACCTTTATAAATACATGACCTCATCGTATCGCGCAGCTAAAACTCACGTGGTTTCGATTAGTGGTGCCATCTCTTACAATAAAAATCAAAAGAAGTAAAAAGAAACTTGCACT
>BMAO01019633.1:0-20641 GCA_019973975.1 Trichonephila clavata | reverse complement strand
TAAATGGTTTCGATCTGTGCTTGCGATTAAAAGTGATAATATATAGTTTTTACTGCAGTTGTATTGTCTTCAACAAATTTAGGTGGCCGCGGTAGCCTAGTGGTCAAGGTAACGGACTCAAGTAATGAATTTGACACTTGTACCGCTGAAGATCCGTAACGCAGAGGGGGCCGATACAGGTTAAATATATCGAGGCTCAAACGTCCTCCCGTTGGTGTGGTATGGAAGTTAGGAGAGGGAGGTGCCAGCTCAGGTCTCGTCCTCGTCACTTGACCAGGATTCAAAATTACGAGGTTCGTAACCTCGTAATTTTAAATATATTGCAGTTTTCATTTTTAAAAAAAAAATTACGATTTTCATCTTTAATTCATTTTTTCCTACTCTGTTCTTGAAGTTTGATATTTTTGATTAAATAACTTTTTAATTTAGTATGTATCGATAACTCCAACACTTAAGCAGTAGACTCAAGAATCTCTAGCACAAATACGCTTATTGCTGCAAACACTGTCAATACTTATGGTTCTCTCTTAGTCGATACTCATGCAACAATCACAAAACAGTTTCTTGCGGACTGGCGTTTATTTTTTACTCATAACTTCTTTTTACATTCGCATCGGAATTGCAGGGCATGCGCAGTTCAGGCAGCGTAATTGGGATTGCGCAAACACAGTTCATACATGCATTGCTATAAACACAATAACACACTCTACTCTCTTAATTACACAGATAGCGCTTCGTATGCCCGTGAACTAACAGTATAAATAAAAACCAAAATCCACTTTCATCTACAAACGATTGAGTAAACATTGCACTTTTTCTCGGTCATCTTGGGGGTTTTAGATTTTAAGAAAATGAAACTTCAGCTACCTCTGACGTCAGTTTATTTTTTATCAAAGTACACAATCTATAAACATATCTATCTAAATTTAAATATCAGAAAAAAGAAATTTTTAAAATCATTTTCATACTCGAAAGAGGAAAATTTAAACTTCGTAACAACATGATAAAATTTTAATTCATATGCAAGTATACAAATTGAATAATACTAATATCAACTGAATACTGACGATAATAAACATGTTCAATAGCTTAGGTTAATCCATTAAGGATTAATGAGAGAAGTAACTCAAGTTTTAAAAAGGAGTATTTGGAAAAAGGAAAACTTCGCATAAGGAATCGAAATGATCAAGTAACACACTGAAAAGTTATTTAAAGATAAGATATTCATTGACTTAAAACAAGGAATGTGTAAGAATATTTCTGTTATAAGAATACATTTGGACGTATTATAACTGAATTATTAAAAAAGTTATAACATTTCATATCACAACTCTATAAAATGACACTTGTAGGAACTAGTAAGGAAAAAAATGAAGGTTAAATTGAAAATTAATTTCACTTCATTTTTGAACATTTCAGAGATGAAATTTATGAAAATTAAGGAATTAAGTCCTGCTTGATATTTTACAGGTCCTGGATTTTTTTTGAGATACCATGTAAAAAAAAAACTGAAATAGAGTTATAAATAATTACGATAGGATTTTAAAAAGAAATTAGCGTGCATACACCTCAATGCTATAACAGATATAAAAATCAAGTAATAAATAGAAGATGAAAAATACTGATAAAAATATGGAATCCATCTACTTAATGTATTTAGATGCTAATAGTTTATATGTTTGGGCTATTTCTGAATAATTAACATATTTTGGTTTTAAATCATTGAAAAAATGTGTAGAAAATGTAACTAAAATACCAGATAATTCTATAACGAAATACATATTAGAAGTTTATTTAAAATATCCAAAAAATTATGATTCCCATTCGAATAGTTCCTAAAGCAAGTTCATTAGTTTCTAAAAGTATACCTAAACAAAGTAAATCCATTAATAAAATTATACATATATCATAATAAATATTATTCATTATAAAAGTTTAAAACAGTATTAGAAAATAGGAATTATGTTATAAAAGTACATCCAGTGTTTTAGAGTTTAAACGGAAAGACTGATTAAAGAAATATATAGAACAAAACACTCAAAGACTATAAATGATTCTAAAAAGAAAGAAAAAATTAACTTAATGAATAATTTTATATTAGTCTAAGAATATATTAGGTAAAGATTTATTTTGTAGTTATGAAAAAATTCGAAAATTAATAACCGTGGGAATCCAATTTTAAAGAAGGAACTATATTTATTGAAAATTTGGTAGTTTTCTCAACCTGTATAGAAACTAAACATGATGATAGTTGAAAAAGGATTCATAAAACAAAAGAATATTATGATATTTATCCTCCAGTTATTGGCCTCCCACGGGGGCTGATGCACGTTAAATGTGTCCAGGCCCAAACGACCTCCCATTGGTGTGGGAGGGAAATTAAGACAAGGGGGTGCCAGGTAAGGTGTCGTCCTCATCCTTTGGGCATGGTTCAAAATTATTAGGTCTGACGCCAAAAATCCTCTTGTAGCTGAATAGGGGGGGGGGGTGACGTTAATATTCACTCTCTCTCCAGTTATTAGAGGTATTCAACTGTTTGCGCGTGTGTAATTCTATGAACGGTTTTAGAATATCACCATAAAGCTAATAATATGTTGTACAATAATAGTATTCAGTGACGCACACAAGGGAGTTGTCCTGGGGTCTGGACACTCCCCAAAGCCCTTGAGATTTTTTTCAATTGATGATAATCCTATGTATATATATAACGTAAAATTTAATTAAGTACTCGTAATTAACAATTTATTTTATTAATTAATGCTAATTATTAGTTTAATAATTTATTTTTTACTGCTTTTTGTTAACAAAATCAGAAGAATCAATTGGTGTCGTCTTGATGTATGATACGAGTTTGGGAGACTTTCGACCGTGGACTCCCCCCTTGAAAATTTTTTGTGGGCGCTATTGATAGTATTTGTTTTCATTATAATCATTTGCCCATACTAAAGGGGAAAAAAACATTTCTTCCTTAATATGCTCTTTGTACATTAAATTCTTTACTTTCAAATGCTTTTTCTAATTTGATCATGGCCGCGGTGGCCGAGTGGTCTAGGCATCAGATCATGGCTAGCGTGTCATGAGTTCGATCCTAGTACCACTAAAGACCCTCCGTGTAGGGGGGCGATGCACGTTAAATCTGTCGAGAGCTCAAACGTCCCCCGTTGGTGTGGTGTAGTAGTTATGAGAGGGGGGTGCTAGCTCAGGTGTCGTCCGCGTCACTTGACCATGGTTCAAAATTACGCGGACGACATCGCCAAAAGCCCTCGTGTTGCGAATCAGTGCGACGTTAATATTCTTTCACTCACTCTAATGTGATCATTTATATTTTGTATATAATCAAAAAATATTATCCCTAAAATAATATATTTTTTATCTGCTTATAATTTTTATTAACATCGTAACATTTTAAAAATGTTTTACATTAAGTGAGATCTAACGCGAGTTTGAAAACTAACATTTTGTTCAAAATCTGAAATGTCATCTAAAAAAACTATAAATATATATTTAAAGTTTTTATTACATTTTATAGCATCAGAATTATTGTTAATACTTATTTCAAACTTTTCTCTTAATTTTACCCTTTTCTATTGCAAAGTGGCAAATGTTTTTTACAGCCTTAAGAATCTTTAGAATAAGTGTATATTATTAGTTATAATTTATCTTTTTTTTTATCATATAAAGGAATTTTTGCATTTTTAAACAAATTTTAACTCTTACAAGCCTGAAACTTGTGAGCATTTTTTGTTTTCTAGTTAGGCAACATTAAAATGACTTAACCAAGAAATAATTGTCGCATTCGAAATAATCAAAGCAAAAAAAAAAAACATGCTTTGTTGCACACACACATGTTAGAAATCACTAGTTCCGTGCAAACCCCCCCCCCCACCTATCCCCCCAAAATATTACTACAACTTATAAAAACACTTGTTGTTTATATTAAATAATTTTTCAATGTACACTTCATGATCATATTATATTGCTCAATTCCTTATGTATATAAAAATAAGCTAATTTGTTAAAAATAGCCCTTAAAATCCCATTCACGTTTGAGCAAAGAAATTGCATCGATTAAAAAATGAAATGCTGGTATATCAGCTGATTTAAATAATGTAATCATAAAACACACATAAGTATTGCAGATATAAAAAATTAAAAATCGTATTATTTTAGACTATCACTAATTAGGATTGATATCCATGAGCTTTAAAACTGAAATTTAAATTTTTCTAAACTATTTTTTAAGGAAATAAAGATTATCAAGTGGAAGGAAATGAGTGCAGTGTCGGAATGTCCTCACGAATGCTTTGTTCGTCTTGTTATGTCCCCCCCCCCACTCCTTAGAAGCAGATGTCATCTCTTTTACGGTAGAGTGATATTGAATAATTTAAATGTTAAGTTTAATACATCAGGCTATTATTTGCAAATTTACATTTTAAGTTAATTTAGTAATAAGATTATTAGAGTCCAAATTCTGTTGTTTTGAGAGAGAAGTTTTTTGGCATCCTCTTTCGCTCAAGGGGGTTTCTTTCTCCCTACCCTCTCTAGTGTTTGGGAACATCGCACACGGCTCGGGTTACATCCGGTATGTGGGCAGAATAGGGAGTGTTCCTTGGAGTGTCAAAGGTTGCCGGGGCGATGTTTAAGACAATGTCCATACGCACAGCTGTGTGTCGTAATCATTACAGCCTCTATATTTCTACGAAAGATCAGAGGAGAGAGAAGGGAGCTCTTTGATTATTCCTAGTGTCATTGACTATACGTCACACAGGCTATAAAGAAAGATTAGCTTTTACTTCTTTTCTTGTGAAGTTTGAACTGAGCCAATTTTCCGACGAGAAATTATTTTATTATGAATCTATATCCTGATATACCCCTTACGATTACAACTAATTAAATGGGGAACCAGGTTTATCGTGGTCATGTTATATCAAATACATTTTCTATACGTTTTAAACAAATTTTGTTACATAATGCTTAATTTTTTCTTTCTTAACTAAATTACCACAAAAATAAATCTCGGCCAATAATACAGCTTCTATCCATCATTAGAATACAGAGAATACAATAATATGAAAATTGTGTGAAATAAGCAAAATAAACTTCGGTTTTTTCGGTCAAACTGTTGAAAAGGGTGTTTTATCAAATTTAATGCAGTCGCATACTATTGAAATTGAGGCAACACATATCTACGAATCCAATGTTTCCGTGTTATTTATATAGCAACCAATTTCACAATGTGTCAACAATGTATTATATTCTAATTGTAAACTATATTTTAGATTGTCTCATTTCAAAATTATTTATCAAAATAACAAATGTACTCGTATATGTTATCAGTTGTATAAAATGTTTCAAAAAATATGTAATTTTTGCAAAAGTTTACCAAATTTGTAAAAATTTATGTGCTTTACCAGAGTTTCAGTTTCATATACGTTATAGGTGTGATGATATTTGGTTACTGCATGCTTCTTTAAAAAGTTTGTTTTTATACATGTGAATGTATAATGCAATTATTTATGAGATCAAATTTTCTTTTATTTCAACAACAAAAAAATGTTATAGTTGAAATTTGATAGAAATTATCTGTGTCATCACACATTTTGCGATATTAATAGCTTTACCAGATTTTTTTACTCACTTTGCATGATTAAATTTTTTTACTTCATTATAAACTAGAATTGGCACAATTAACTGGCATTTAACATTGAATGAGAAGTAATGGATCTACACTAGGGGATTCAATATTATCTTTGATTCAAAAGTAGTTTTTTTTTAAATTTCAGAATCTATTAAAATGAACATGGAAGAATAAAAAATAGAAGTAATACAATAAATATTGAAGAACAAATAAACTATTTTCAAAGTATGTGTATGTTTTGAAGATTTACGAAACAGAAAAAATAAGATTATTTATTCACTCGTTCCCCCCTAATAATCAGTAAGAATCACGATTTCATGACTGTCTAAAAATATTTGGGGGTGGGGTGGGGGTGGAACTTGATAACTAAATTAAACAGGAATTCAAGTATGATGTCCATTTATTTAAAAAGTGTGTTTCATAAAGTTAAAATGTGTTTTAAAATTTTAGGGTCATGCTTATCGTTGGCAAATGTTGCTTGGAGCACCTAGTCCTGTCGGACTCCTTTCAGGGATTTTTAGATGACTGTAAAAATTTCTTCCAATGCCCATTGTAAAAAAGTTATTGAATTTAGAAAATAATAAATAATAGAAAATTACATTAAATAGCTAAAAAATTAAATTAAACTCGAAAAAGCATGAGAAAATGTAGTCAGTGGGCGGGGCACAGGTCACGCTTAGAAATAAAATCAGTTTTATAATTAGATACATTTCTATGGATAAACTCTTTTTAAATTGGAAAAGATATAAATTTACGGCAGGAAAATCTTGTAAAAATTCTGACCACTTTTTTTAAAAAAAAACATATGCTTTGTATTTTTAGACTTAAATAAAAATAAATTTAGAAATGCTCTTAGTAATTTGTAAATAATTGGCCGTATGATTTTTAACATAGAGAAATGCATCCCTTTTATTCCTACTATTAGTTCACTCTCCCCCTATTTATTTATATATATTATCTTAAAATTTTCAACTCCCGTTAATAAAATACTTCCTATTCATCCATTCAAAGTAGGAATCGACTTAATTTTTTCATATTATTTAAAATAATTTATTGTAACGAAATAACTGTGTGAAATTGTAGTTTCTACTGTTGATAAGGTAAAAAATATTTCAATCAACCTTTTCGCTCATTTTGTACGCATTTAAATAAGGGAATTTATTTTTAATTCGGCATTTTTAATATAGTTATTTTAGTAAAGGAAACCATAAAATAGTATCGCATGGTTTCTTATCGAACGAGAATTCTTGCATTTTAAATTTTTATCTTTCTTTTTATAAGAAAACTTATTGCAAATTAGACATAGCTTGTAACATTTAGGATTTTTATTCCATCTAATTAAAAACTTTATCACAGGCAGTATGTAATTAAATTGTTGACTAGTTCAAAATCCAATTTCATTTGGTAAAAAAAAAAAAAAAAAATGAATCGCTTACTCAAATATGCATTTAGCAGTAATATGTAATGAAATCCTCTTTTCATTCTTTTATTTGGCATGAATATGGAAACGAATTGGGTCGAGTTTATACACATTATATGTATAGATATGATTATACTATGGTAGGATATACTAATTTTTGTTTGAAAATGAGTTATATTTTATAATCTGATTTAGCTTTCAAGTGTGAGAAAAAATATTGTTACGAGTTAATTTTGCTCTTTTATTTTTACACAGAATATTTAGTCATAAATTTTTTTTTATTAAGCTTTTAAAAATTTTCAGATTGTATTAAAAATATCAGAGAAACTGGATTCATTGTCAGAGTGAAGATCATGGCTTCCGGTTAATTTATCATTCGACTCTTGTGCCCTTATGAATATATAAACATATTGAATTGTGTGTTAATAAAACAAGTAATAACGATTAAACTGTAATTTGATGACCCACAGAATGAGCGAAACAAATAATCGATTTAATAAAAATCTAATCAATGAATATTTATTAGCACAATGTGTATAAAATTAATTAAACATTGTATTCCGTAGTGCAGAAAATTTAATATGAAAACAAGCATTTCACACACAAATCACTTTAATAAACGCTTTTTATTCTGTATCAAATTACTTACCCTTTCGACTTACAGTAATTACATTTTTGAAAGACCGCCTCTAAATCACTTCTTGGTTTTATTTGAAATACTTATTCATAACCTTTTGGAATTTCAGGTCATGAGTAATCAATCGTATTATTTAAATTAATCCAATATCTTTTTGTTAAAAACCCGGAGCTTCAAAAAACAGTCATAAACAAGAATGTGAGCGCTTTCTGCTCGTAATCGTATTACTTACCATGCAATTACATAATTCAACTTTTTATTTAAAAAATATTGAACAAATCAATAATTTAAAAAAAATTTGTATCATGTATTTAAACTTGCAATTTCGAAAAAGATGGTATAGTTTTTTATCTATCCAATATACTTTCCACAAGAAGCCAGCTTACACCGTGTGTTGCCACTCATTTTATATTTCACACTTCCTGTTGTCTTTTCTAATTATGTAACTTGTTATTCAGCTAGCGGTACTGGCAACAGAGAGGTTTTGTTTTTGTAGAATTTCATCCATGTTTCGTTTTTGATATTGCTCCTGTACATAAGGTAAATAAAATAGTTATAAGAAAAAGATCGTCTTCAGTCATAATAAAGTGGCGTCCGCGACAGGACAGAATTCTGCTTTCGAAGATTTCTGAACTATAAAATGTACAGGTACGAATAATTTAAATTACTGTTTATGAGTTACGATATGAAGTTTACGAAAGTGATTTAAGTTTCAGAAAATATATTCACTTTACGTTCTTCTTTATAAACAGACATTAAGAATTTATTACGAATTATTTTAAGAAACTATTTTAAGTTTTCATGTGAATATGGATGCTTTGAAAACAAAACGAAAGTCGTTAAGAACTTCATTTACGACTACGGCGAACAAGTTGAAGGAATGTTTGGCGAAGAAAGAAGACGCCAAGGATGGCGATAAGTTGCGCGCAGTCAAGTCTCAGTTACAAGATAAATTCTTACGTTTAGATGAGATTCAGAATAAAATTTCGTCGTTACTTCTAGAAAACAATGAAACTGCTGCCGAATACGAAAGTGATTTTCAGGCGGCCGAGGATTATAGAGATAATTTTCTTGAGCTTAAATCCAAGATAGAAACGCTATTAAATAAAGATTTCGGATCTTTTTTGGAAAGTCCTCCAGAGCTTGATGTGGTAAAATTAAAATTACCTAAATTTGAATTAAAGATGTTTTCTGGTGATCCTAAGGAATATTTGACATTTTGGAGTATATTTTCAAAAATTCATGACTCAGAGGAACTGACTGCTATAGACAAATTCCAATATTTATACCAGTCTATGGTGCCTGATTCGAGAGCTGCTAGATTAATTTCCAGTTTCCCAATAACAACTGAAAATTATCCAAAGGCCGTCGAACAGTTGAAATTAAGATTTGGCCGAGAAGATCTCTTAGTGCAAATATATGTCCGCGATCTCCTTTCACTGGTTCTGAAAAATGCTACGACTGGAAAGAATGCCCCTGATTTAGCCACCCTCTACGATATGCTAGAAACAAAATTAAGAGCATTGGAAAGCTTAGGCCGCACAAAAGAAAAATTTGCCGACTTTCTAGAGCCATTGGTGGAGTCATGTTTGCCAGAAAATGTTCTGCGAGCGTGGGAAAGGAGTAGAATTTCAGAAAGTACTGATGATGCTACAAGTCAGAGATCCCTGGGAAAACTTATGTGCTTTTTACGCCATGAAGTCGAATCAGAAGAAATGATACGTTTAGCTCGTGAAGGATTCGGTAAAGATAGGGGAGGTGGTGCTATACGAAAAGATTGTCAGAAATCGGTCCATAAAGATGAACCCACTGCGGCTACGTTAATTTCAAGTACAACTGGTGCAAAACTTAATTGTATTTTCTGTGACCGCCCTCATTTAAGTCAAGACTGTCAAAAGTTATTTGATATGAGCTATGAGGACAGGAAAGCGCAAGTTATAAGGAAAAGATGCTGTCTCGTTTGCCTTAAGGTTGGACATTTAGCAAAAAGGTGTCATAGTAGTGTGAGATGCTTAATTTGCAAACGGAGACATTATCCATTACTTTGCCCAGATTTACGCAAGGGAAAGGAAAGTAATTTTTCGCCTAAGGACAGAACAGCCGATAATGAGCAGAGATCTACAGAAACATTGCTAACAAATCTTCCCTCTGAACATGAAATATATCTCAAAACTATTATGATCAGACTACGAAATAGAGACAAGGAAGTGTGTGCTCGAGCATTGTTGGATGATGGATCTCAGCGGTCCTATATAGAAAAGAATTTAGCTGCAGAACTATTCCTTTCTCCATCTGGAAGAGAGATATTTTCTCAAGGACTGTTTGGCGGAGGAATTTCCCCTGCTTCTGAGCATAAGAGATACATGGTAAACGTAGAAAGCTTAAATCGCAAATATTCAACTCCATTGTCTCTTCTCGAGCAACAAAAGATATGCTCAACCCTGCCTAGAATACATGACAGGAAATTGCTTTCTGAGCTTTCTTCCCGAGGAATAAAACTTACAGATGTTGGAAGAGATTCACCACCTATACGAGTTCTTCTGGGAGCTGATATACTTGGAAGCATTTTGACTGGCAGAATAGAGGTATTATCTTCAGGAGTATCTGCAGTTGAGACCTTGCTGGGTTGGACAATTTTAGGACTGGGAAAGAAAAAGGAAGTTGTTAACCTAGTCACATTAAGCTTACAAAATATGGACGTGCCTAAAATGTGGGACTTGGAAGTTTTGGGCATTACAGATCCCATAGAGAAGGAAAATGAAAGCCTTCTTGAAGAAGAAACTTTGACCCATTTTAAGGAAACAATTAGGCTCTGTGAAGATCAAAGATATGAAGTGGCTTTACCATGGCTAGCTGGACATCCTGCTCTATGTGATAAATACGACGCAGCAGAATCCAGACTTCGTACAGCAACTAAGCGTTTGATAAACGAAAATTACCTTGAAGCCTACGATAATGTATTTAAACAGTGGGAGTCAGAAGGTATTATAGAAGCTGTCGCATTAGATCAGCCTGCCAAGGAAGTCCATTACCTACCTCACAGACCTGTCATTAAGCCCTCAAGCAATACCACGAAGGTTCGCCCAGTTTTCGACGCTTCGTTCAAGAAACCGGGATATGCCTCTTTGAATGAATGCTTAAGTGTGGGCCCAAGTCTTATACATAAAATACTGCCTTTACTATTAAGATTCCGTTCTGGTGCCATAGGTGTAATTGCAGATGTGAAACAGGCATTTCTACAGATACGTTTGAGAACTGAAGATAGAGATGTCTTAAGATTTTTATGGTGGGAGAACACTGAATGCTCGAAAATAAGAATTTATCGTCATTGTCGAGTAGTCTTCGGCGTTTCCTCCAGCCCTTTTCTGCTGAATGCCACTATAAGTTACCATCTAGAACAAGAAAAATTCCAAACAGGGAGCCTCAGGAAGACAATTGGTCATTTAAAAGAAGGATTTTACGTGGACAATTTAGTTACGAGTGTTAATGACGTTACAGAACTGGAACAACTGAAATCGCAATCCATAGAAATAATGAAAGAAGGCGCATTTGAATTGCGCTGTTGGGCTTCTAATGACTCTAAGGAAGATCAAGATAAACAAATGGTACTTGGCCTGAGTTGGGATGTAATCAGCGACGAACTCTCTTGCAAGTTACCGTCAAATATAGATTGCACCCAAGGAAAGCCAGTTACAAAAAGGGTACTGCTATCTGTGATCAACAGTGTATACGATCCGATTGGCTTTACGGCTCCAGCTTTATTGTTACCAAAATTGCTTATGCAAGAAGCTTGGAGAGGAAAAATAGGCTGGGATGAGGTGTTGCCTGTAGAACTTGAACATAAATATAGACTTTGGGAGAGAACCATGCATTTCATGTCTAAATGTGCAATATCTCGACGATTGTTTGCTGAAAATTACGATGATTTCACGGTGCACATCTTCACGGATGCTTCTGCCTACGCTTACGCTGCATGTGCCTTTCTACGATGTGAATTCAAAGGACAGTTGACTGTCAAACTCATGGCAGCTAAAGCTCGACTTGCTCCAATGAAAAAATCCACAATCCCAAGACTTGAATTGTTGGGAGCAACTCTAGGCGCTCGATTAGCAGAAACTGTGGATTCTATCCTACGAACTACTTCTAAAACCTATTTTTGGTGCGATTCAATGGTGGTTTTAAGCTGGATTAAGAAAAAGGAGCCATGGAACACATTCGTTGGAAATCGAGTGAAGGAAATCAGGGATTTGACCAATATAGATGACTGGAGACATGTACCTGGAGAAGTCAACCCTGCTGATCTAGCTACCCGATGCTGTGATTGGTCAGACCTCCTGCAAAGCAAATGGTGGGAGGGTCCCGGCTGGCTGTATAACGATGAAGAATCTTGGCCATGTTCTGAGGTATCGGAGACTCCGGATGAAGCATTTCTAGAGCGGCGTAAGACAGTTGTGACAAATGTAGCCACAGAAAACGAAGTTAGATTTGGAGATAGATTCCTGTACTTTTCTAGCTATAGGAAGATTCTCCGAATGACTGCTTATGTTCTCAGATTCTGCAACAATATTAAGAGAAACTCTCCTAAATTAGTTAATTCACTTTCATGTGAAGAGATTCAAAAGGCAGAGGAGACTCTAATAAAAATCATGCAATCAGAATGGCCCTCTGAAATACGTGAGAAGTATAAGGATACGATACAGTTTTACGAGGAAAAGGGCATCCTGAAAGTTCAAACGAGACTGATTCTCAGTCAAGACCCAGAGGACTTTACGCATCCTACAGTTTTACCAGACCATCCTCTTCTAGAAAGACTGGTTTTGCATACTCATAGATCCTTAATGCACGCTGGAGTGTTAACGACCTTAGCACAATTAAGAGAAAAATTCTGGATTCCCAAAGGTCGGAGAGTTGTAAGAGCAATTTTACGACAATGTATAAAATGCAAAAGGTTGACAGCTGGCAAAGTTAACCCAGATCCAGCTCCTTTACCTCCCGACAGAATACACAGAGTTGCAGCCTTTCAAATAACCGGCGCAGATCTGGCCGGTCCTCTTTCCTTACGTGGTGGTAGCAAAGCGTGGATAGTGCTATTCACATGCGCAGTATATCGAGCAGTTCATCTAGAACTAGTTTCATCTCTCTCCACTGAATCGTTTATGCAAGCTTTGAGGAGATTCTGGGCAAGAAGAGGAAGAGGTTCTACGCTATACACTGATAATGGTACAAACTTCGTAGGGGCGGCTAATGCTTTGAAATCTTTGGACTGGGATTTCATTCAAGCCGAATGTTCTTTAATGAAAATAAAATGGTTGTTTAGCCCTCCTTCCGCCCCATGGTACGGAGGATTTTGGGAAAGGATGGTTCGCAGCATCAAAGAACTCCTCCGAAAGTGTTTGGGCAAAGCATGCGTAACATATGAAGAGATGTTGACTTTACTCTCCGATTGTGAGGCTACAATAAATGGGCGACCATTGACATATTTGTCAGACGATCCGAAGGAGCTGAAACCTCTCACGCCTGCTCATTTCATCCAAGATATTAAAGAAAGAGAAACATTTGATTTGGATCTGATTGATTCTCAGCATATGTTGAAACGAGTGCGTTATCTTCACACTTTACGATCAAATTTACGCAAACGTTTCTACAAAGAATACCTTGGAGAGTTAGTAAGAAGTCCCAAAGTAGCTTCAAGAAGAAAGATAATTTCTCCGGGTGAAATCGTCATAGTTGAATCAAAGAACCCAAACCGAATGAATTGGCCTTTGGCGCAAGTGATCGAATTGTTTCCAGGCAAGGACGGCGTGGAGCGTGTGGCTAAATTACGACTAGCCAGTGGTGAGATCATACGACCGCTTCAACGAATTTATCCTTTGGAGCTCAGCGCTAGTGACCATCTCATCGAGGACCACCATGGAACTGATATAGCTGCTCAGAACCCAGGCCCTACTGCCACTGATGTTCTCAAGGAAGGAAAGAAATCTCGATGGGGCCGTCCATTAATTCCTGTTAAAAGACTGAATTTGTGAACTGTTAATAATTTTACTTTGTAATGTCATATATAAGGTTTTGAGTTTGTAAGGTAAGTGTGTAATAATTTGTTTATGTTTTGTATTGCTCTAAAGTGTTTGTCTGCAATACAAAAGGTGGGAGAATGTTGCCACTCATTTTATATTTCACACTTCCTGTTGTCTTTTCTAATTATGTAACTTGTTATTCAGCTAGCGGTACTGGCAACAGAGAGGTTTTGTTTTTGTAGAATTTCATCCATGTTTCGTTTTTGATATTGCTCCTGTACATAAGGTAAATAAAATAGTTATAAGAAAAAGATCGTCTTCAGTCATAATAAAGGATCGTCTTCAGTCATAATACCGTGCGAATACGTCTACGTCAACGGAGAAAATGAAATGTTTGGCATCGTATTCAAAGCAAGCGCCGATATTGGCGAGAAAATTGCTTTGCTCTGTAACCCTGCAGAATGTCATCCCCCTCTTTCCTTCCCCTTTACTCATGTCATCCCCCTCCTTCCTTCCCCTTTACTCACGTAAAAAAGTTCTCTCTATTTAACGACTTCCCGTTTTTATCGTGTGTGTTTGGGTTTTTAAATTAAATATATAAAATTTCTAAAATTCGGAAATTTTGAAATTTCAAAGTTTTTGTTTCTTTATTGGCTAAACATAAAAAACATAAAGGTATACTGTGGATGAAGAAGGTGCTTTACGGGATTTTAAGAAGGTAACATAGTAATAGTTCAATAATCATAGTAACAGTACTTCAAATACTAAAAGAGTAATGTATATCCTCAAGGTTGACATACACATGACTCAAAGGAGACATGTGCAAAATAAAGTTGGATTAGAGTTTTTCTTCTTATTAAAGTAAGTATTAAAAATACCATCATGAATTAAAATATTCTTGCATTTGCTTTCAAGAATTTTCATTGTAAAATGTGTAAAAGAGGTTTAGACATGCAAGTTTTAAAAGGTAAGTTTGGGCTGGAAATTTGTCCTGAAATGTTGTGCTTGTCCATATGATGTAGAATTCTCTTTTTTAAATATTCATGAAGGAATGCAAATTGCCACAATAAATACCAGGTTTGTATATGCTGCGTGTTCCATTGGGAGATGTGCAGAAGCTGGGAGAATGTTTTGCAGCATAATGAATCTTCGGCAACCACCTACAAGGTTTTCTCCTTACGGTAAGCGAATCTCAAATGATGTAAAACTTGTTTACGAGGAGTCCATTCAAAATGCTGCGAGGGAAGCTATTTGTGAAAATGAAGGTAATAATAATATTGTGGACATGGCAGAAACACGGTTACACATCATCAAATGGTGCAGTTACTGTGACCAGCATTGATACAGGTAAGGTGATAGATGTCAATATTCTTTCGAAATATTGTATATGAAAAAAATGGGCACATAAAAACATTGTTTTTGACCTGTTGGTGAAAATTCATGAAGTGGATATAAACACGCTGAAGAATCGGGTAAGTCTTACAAACATAAAAAGTCTTCCGGTTGCTGTTGTAGTAGCAATGAGTTCTATATTTAGATATCTTTCCCAGCTTGATTTGTTGAGATAATTTTTGCATCGAAAAACACAAAACCCGAATGAAAGTTTTCATAATGTCATTTTATCACAGGTTCCCAAAACAACATTTGTGCACATTGAAACACTTTCACTTGGTGTTTATAATGCTGTTTGTTCCTTTAATGATGATAATGTATCCAAATTAACAAAAACTTCAGTAAAGGGCAGTAGGACCTGGAGAATATTCGGTAAGTGCCATGAAAACTCTCGATAGAGAAAAATTAATGAAAGCAAGCATGCTTTTTCTGGATGATCAAAGAAAATTAGAAAAGATAAAAGAAAAAAAGAAGATAATATTAAGAAAAATAAGGTAAAAACCGGCTACAGTGCAAGATCTTTTTGATGAGGTAAAATTTTATATAAAAGCTACTGTTTTCTGAAAATTTTCTTTTCTAAACTGTGTTTTATCATTTCTATAAATTTACTGTATGCATGAACTGGAAATTTTTATTTTATATTTCATATATATTCTTGTGTATACTGAAGTGAAATTTTTGAAATATTCCTCAGACATTTAGCTAAAAAGCATATGTCGTAACACAGAAAAGGAAAATTTTTATTAAGTTCCTTATTGAACTCTGCAAAAATTATTTTTTTAATCAGGCTGATCAATTTTTTAAAAAAAGATTTCACTTCTGTATAAAAATAAATGTTTATTTAATGCACACACAAATATATCTCAAAATGCGTTGCATGAAGCTTGTTACATACAAAAAAATCATAAATTTCATGTTTGAAAACACAAAAATAGTTTACTTGTTGTTTTGGATACTATCTATGTAATATTTATATAATCTTTTTAATTCTTATATTTAAAGAAATTGTGTTTACATGTGAATATACAAAACACTAAAGAAATTTTTCGAAGTGCCATATAATCATGTATTACTGTCTTATATAGATTATATTTTTTAATTTGTGTCTTCTTTCTCAAAAATTAATTGTATGCATAAACTGGAAATATTTATTTTATATTGCATATATATTATATATACTGAAGTGAAATTTTTGAGATATTCCTCAGACATTTAGCTGAAAAGCAGATGTCGTAACATAGAAAAGGAAAATTTTTATAAAATTCATTATTCTACTCTACAAAATTACATTTTTAAACATACTGATCAATTTTTTAAAAAAAAATTTCACTTCTGTATAAAGATAAATGTTTATTTAATGTACACACAAATTTTTAAGCTTTGTTTTCAATAGTTTCTTAGTAAAAGGGACATAAATATATCCCAAAATGCAATGCCCTTTTTCGTTGCACAAAACTTGTTACATACAAAAAATACACAAATTTCATGTTTAAAAACATAAAATCAGTTTTCTTGTTGTTGTTTTGGATACCATTTATGTAATATTTTAAGAATCCTTTTAATTCTGATACTTTAAGAAATTGTGTTTAAATCTGAATTTATAAAACACTAATGAAATTTTTCGAAATGTCGTATAATGATGTATTACCAAAGCCATATTTTCATGTATTGACACATTTTTACATGGTATTTATGATACTTATAGTCAACTTGGATGACAGTAATGTATCAGAACTAAAAATTCTTCAAAAATAATGCATTATTTGAGAAAAATGATGCAAATCCAATAAAATATCTCGATAGATTAAAAGTGAAAAATGCTATACATGTATTTTCTGAGAAATCTAAGTAAAAGAAATAAGTAAAAAGTCTCAAAAGTTATTGAGAATAAGCTAATATTTAAAAAATAGTGCAAATACAGATTGTAATTCATAATTTTTTTGATGAAGTGGCATTTTATAATAAAAATGCAATTATCTCAAAACGGTGTTTTTAAAAATGTGAGTACCATTTTCTCAGAACCTATTCAACGGAAGCACTTGCAATCTTCACTGAATATTACTGATATGTTAATATATATACTGAAGTGAACTTTTATTAATATACCGATAATATTTTTGTAAAAGTCAGTTATCGTGAAAAAAATGACATTTTTCAAAAAATTCATAGTGATACATTACGATGAAAGTTTTTGAAAAAACTAAACAATATATTTGAAAAAGTTCACTTCAGTTTAAATAAAAAAGTCTAATTAATATACAGAAAAAAATTTAAGTCTGTACATTTAATATTTTATGAGAAAAAGGCACATAAAAATGCTCAATTTAACATTAGCGGGATAGGGGCTACCGACTTACCTTAAGGTGATATGGTACCCTAAAAATCATTAAACTGTCGAAAAAATTTTTATTAGCTTATTTGATACCCCAAATCTTTATAAATATGCCTGCAAAATTTCAAAGCTTTACCTGCATTTTTCATTAAGTAATGGAGCAATGTTTGATGCTAAACAGCAACTACCACGCCTACATTTCAGATTATCTGCTAGAAAAGAGCCTGATAAAAATGAATTAATTATATTTTTCTAATGTGCATCAATGAGATTGACATTATATATGCAGTAATAAATCATTTTAAGAAAAAATTGTGCAATTCGTGCAAATATTCTAGTTTGTGAATTCTTTACTGGAAGATCAAATGGATTGGGTCAAGATTTAAAAGGTGTGCGTGCTTTTTTATGATATTATTATGAATGAAATTAAAACTTCAAAATGGATACTCCCAAAGCACAAATACTAAATCTCATTTTGATAACTCAGGTAATTAAAAATCTAATTCGCAATAGAAAAACTCCCCCATTTTTATATATTTGTTTTTGGTGATATATATATATATATCCATGTGTGCGAGATTCAACACTTTTATTATTAAAATATTTTAAGATATTTATTTAAACAAATGCACATATACAGTTCTTAGGTTTTGATGTATTTTACCTATAAATTGTTATTTGATTTTGCTTTTATTCGTGTACAATATTTAACATGCGAAGGCTTTTAAAATCATGGAAATAAAAAATAAAGGCATAAACATCTTTTGTACATGTTGTGCATTAGCTCTGAGCGTGGAATTAGCTCTGAAGTGTGTGTATTTTTTTTTTTTTTATGATTATTAAGATAAAGTTTTATGAAATATTGATCTTTCATTCTTTTTTTTTCTATATATTTATTATGGCAGTATACTGTTTAATTGTTCTACATTTGTGCAATTTTTTATGGTAAGTAGTTTTAAATAAGCTAATTAACATTTCATAAAAGTTTCAGACTATTCGATGAATATTATATCATGCTATTCATGGAATGAAAACCTCAAACTCATATTTCTCCATGCTGAATTTTTGTACATATACTGTTATTCAAAACCCTAAGGCCTTTTTGGTAATTGAAGTATGGGTTTGAAATTTTTATACATGTTCTGAAATGTATATTTTGTAAAACTGTGCATAGGATTAGCTCTAACATGTGTGTGTTTAGTACTTTTTCTAAAAAATTTCAAAATCAAAATTAATGTTTTTTTGGGAATTTTTAGAAGTTTAACTATAAAAAAATTAATTAAAAATTAAAGAGCAGCAGCAGAAAAAAAAACCCATGCACAGTTTTATGTAGTATATTATAAGGTACTTGGAAAAAAATTTTTGAAAAGAAAAGAGCCATATTTAAAAAAAGCCTTAGGAATTTAAAAAATGCTTAAAAAAGGTAAAAAAATTTAAATTTTACAAAGATTTTGCAATGGAATTAGTATTAAATATTAACATTTATAAAATGCAATTAAAAACAAATATTAAAAGTAAAAAAGATTGTGAAGATGGTACCATATCGCCTTAAGAGCGTATGTAAGTTAACAGTATTTAAAATTGAATGATTAGGTCTTGAAGCAACAAAGACTCCTAATTTCATGGTATTCAATGGTTATTTTATGCATTGTTTTTTATATAATTGAGCATATTTAATAAATATTTTTATTTTATTGTTAATTGAAGAATTTAGTTTAATGATTAGGAAGCCAAAAGTACCGAGAAACTTCGGATATTTATCGAAAAAATTCTAACAAATAATTAATTTTATTGTTGCAATGAACATAAAATCATTTCGCTAAAACAATGTTTTTTCCCCCTTCTTTCTTTTTAAACCTAGAAACGATTTATAAAGGTCTATATTTTGTTTTTATAAATGTTAAGCTTAGGGTACATAGTGATCTCAGTAAGGAAGTTTATAATTTGTTTTTTAGCCCAAATCTTATCAGGTATATATATATATGTGCTGACAATGTTTTAAATTGATCGATTGGTCATGGAGCAACACAGGTTTCTAATTTTACTAATTTCATGGTATTCAATTGTTATTTTATGCATTTTTTATACTAAGCAAATTTTTTTAAACATTTCTTTATTTTATTGCTGATCAATAAACTGTGTGTGAATCCAATAGTTAGATACTAAAAAAACCCGAAATTTCGGAGATATTTATCGGAAAATTTTTAATAAAGTATTGTTTGAATTCTTTTTTATAATCATCAGACAAATCTTTGAAAAACATGCCCAGCCTTTCCAAAATTTTTATTAAATCCCGTCAGAATTTATTAAAGAATGTACAACTCTTTCTAATATGAGATTGTTGTGATCGTTCCTGAGTTTCTCTCAATTTACTATCAAGCAAAATTTTGTCTTGTTACACACATCCGAGCCTGTTTTGTATTTCGTTTTACATATGTTTCATTACTGAAATTAATAAATGCATTTCTTTCATTCATCTCACAATAATTGAAATATATCATTAGAATACTAAAGTATATTATTGCGAACCTTTTATTTTGCAGCAATATCTTCTTAAATTTCAAAATAAAACCCTTTCAAGATTAATAGTTCTACGGAATTTCACCATTTTACTAAAATAAAATATTAGTATCATAATATAAAATTATTTTAACACATTTTTTTAAAAATCAGAACGATGTGATTGTCAAAAAGATCACCAAAGAAAAATAGAAGTCTTTATGCAAGTTTGAATAAGTAATAGTAGCAATTGAAACAGAGACATTAACAAACTTTTTACGAGGTCCAATAAAAAGCTATCTTTCTATTTTAATGCGACTGATTTAATCTATCGATGTAAGATCGCTATTTGTTATGTGAAGGCTCATTCATCAATTAGCTGCAGGTTTTATATATTTTGAAGACTTTCAGAAAGTTAGCACATCTGGAAAATTATTTTTTAAATAGTAATACAAAAGTATAAATCGCGAAAAACTTGAAGTATAATAGATATATTTTAAAAAAAATCAATATTTGTTAAGCTGAGTATCAAGCATTATAAAAATAACTAGCAAAACCAAGAACTAAGTTATATTTTTATCTGAAAACCCTCTTAGGATTCTAGTATAACTTATGTGGTTGAAGGAAACGATTTTGATGAACTTAGCTACAACAGAATCATTTATTATGGAAAGTAGCAAAGAAATAATTGACTTACATAATATTTCTA
>BMAO01019632.1:0-29430 GCA_019973975.1 Trichonephila clavata | reverse complement strand
AATACGTGGCAACAGTTTCCGTAGTAGAATAACGAACTTTCGTTTAAACTTTACAGTCAAAATGTTTGCTTCAAGAATTCCCGGTAATTCTTTGATGATGAAACGTGCTCCGTTACTTAATCTAGGTAGATTTAAGTTACGCAAAAGAATATCCAGGGAACTAATCTTCAACCGAAGATTGTGTGTGACATTCCTGTTACTTCAGAGAAATCAAAAAAATCGGTTCGAAAATTTACGGTTTTGTTTTCATCAACAATAGTGTCGATAATATGCAAAATTATATTATGATCGGTTGAGTAGTTTCGGAGTCCATTGCGGACAACACTGTGACACGTATATTTTATATATAAAGATATATATTTATAAACATATTATATAAGTCATTACATTAGATTTAACATTACAGAACATAATAAGAATACATAAGATCAGCGACTTAAATAAAAAAAAGTAAAAATTATTTCAAAAATTTGAGAAAGAATTATGACTTAAGGTATTAAATTTGTTTTTAACTTAGATGTTTTCAAACTCTACATTAAATAAAATAAGTTTGTACGAACTTTAAATTATCAATATTGGAATAAATTCACGAAATTCTGACAAGAAAAATTCTCAAAATGTGTGTGCTTTATGCAAATAAGAGTTTAATAATTATTATTTAGATAAAAGGATTTATGGAGAAATATTTTTATAAAACTTGGATATTCAAACTCAGTATTTTTACCCCCTTCAAAAGGTCAGATTAATTTGAAATTTTGCTCCCTTGTTCACGATCGATGACAATACAATAATTTGATAATTTTGTTCTGTTGTCCTGATCGGGATCATCAGGATTAACGATTTCCCATTTCCAGATTTGGCGACTAAAAGATTAAGTTACAACTTAGTTCGATTAGCTATAAAAAGGGTGTTTATTTAGTTTTTTTAAAATAATAATTAAACTTGAAGTTGATTCTGTGCGTTTGCTTTTTAAATCACGAGGACCGTCACCACAGTAGCCTTCGTGTAGCTCTAAAATACTATGTAAATAAAGAAATTAATCAACACAACCAATTCTTATATATCTGATCAGACATTGAATTCTACTTACTGGTAAGTATGACGTTGACAAAAAAAGGTAAATGTGTTTCAGAATAATTCATTACTTATATCCTTATCACAGTGTAAAATATTAAACATATTTAAAAGTCTTTCAGCTTTTCTTTGAATCATTTGAAGCTCAATATTTGATTCAAATACATTATTATGAAATCAAAATCTCTTAAGTTAGAATATAACTTTAATGTAAGAACGATGCACGTTTAAAAAAAAAAAGAATTCGAGAAAAAGTCATTATGTTGTTTAAAAGAAACGTCTTCTAGAATTTCTTATGAATTGAAAGTTTAAATTTTCTATTTTGAATCGGCATAATTTTTCCAAACGCACATCTGCTTCTGAAACATAAATTAACTTATCACGATGTTTGCACACTAAAGTTCTTATAAAAACAGAACTGCAGTTGTTCACAAAGATCAGTGGCGTAACGTACACCCCCGCACTGCGGGGGGGGGGCAAGGCTTCAAAGGGGCCCAAAGCCTGACATGAAGATTTTCTCAAAATTCGCTTTCGATTTTTTAAAATCTAACTTTTAAGCGATTTTCCAATTGGCGATCTAACGTCATTCAAAATCCAAATTTTAATGCGCTCATTAGATATCTTTGATCCAATAACCAAATCAAAAAACATTTTGTTTGATGTACTGTAATCCCAGCGACAAGAGATACTTTTCTTTAGTAGTGTTTTTTCAAACCCATATTATTAACAGATAAAATAAAAGTCAGATGGAGAATCAGACTAGGAAGATAAAGAAATCAACACTATTATTATCTAGTATACTTTACATTACAGTAGAGAGAGAGAAAAAAAGACTGATTTACTTTCTACCGAAGTTGCCGAGTATATATATAACTTATTGGAAACTTTAATTCCCCCTCATGTACTTCATTTTCTTTTAGCGAAGTCGTAAATAACGTGCATCTGTTATGCTTTTTTCACATGAAATAGTATTGCGATACTTGGAAAACCATAGAGAGCATTTAAATAATAATTTGGTCAGATTTATGAGTATTCAATCAAATAATACATCATGAGAAACGTTTCACAAATTTGCTTTCATATGGAACAGGCATTTCTATTTTTATATTCAATGCATTTTAATTTTTCATTTACAGTTTAAATTTATCATAAAAAATTTATCATTTACAGTCGAAAATCATTTTACAGTTTTCGTGTCTTTCTTAATGTATTGTTTTTATTTAAGTTACCAGGTTATTTTTCGACTGTTGTTAGAGAGATTTTCCATTTTAATAAATACCATAAATACTCTCTAATGTTAAAGGTTATTTACTTCGTTTATTCAGACTCAGGTTGATTTTGTATTCAGTTATAAGTTTAATGTTTAAATATTTTTAGGTGATGTGTATCGGTGTGTATCGGCACATTATGTTTGATTTTGTAATCCTTTGAAGATCTGGCTTGGGGCCCAAAACCTGACCTTGCGAGGGGGTGGGCCTTATTATTTTCCGTAACGCTACTGCAGCTATTGAAAAGCCCATTGTCCTTTTTAAATAATTTTTATAATTACTACTAAAACAGTGAACGCAGAATTTTTCTACTTGACTATTGTTAGTATCGCTATAAACCTGCTTTTAATTTAAAATCTATGGGGGGGAAAACAGAATTTACTTTTGTTATTCTCAATAATTGAAATGAACTAAATAAAATATTATTTATAAAAAAATTTCAAATTCTGGTTAAAAAATTTTTTTTCCCGTTGTTTTTGTACGCAATAGTAGATGAACGCAGGCTTTTTCTAGCAAGTATTTTTTTTTATATATATTGGCTTGGGGCCCAAGACCTGACCTTGCGGGGGGTGGCTCAATTATTTTCCGTTACGCCACTGTCAAAGATGCAACTTTATGATTTACTAAAACAACACAAATGCATTGAAAGATTTTTTTCGTCTGACTTTTTTTAAAATGCTTAAATAATTATTCCCATAAATTCAACACTTGCGGCGAATTATATGGAAATACACACAAGTCCAAAGATAACTTTTGAAATATGGTCATTAGAAATCGGAGAATTTCTGAATTACATTGCTGGCATACGACAAAAAAAAAGTTTGCAGAAAAACTTGACAAATTTCTTACTAATGCATGTAAATAAAAGTTCGAATAGAAATTCATATGAACTTGATCGCTCTTTTTTTTTTTATCGAACATATTCATAACTAAACTTCCGAAAAACAACATAAGTAAACTTCTATGCAAAATAAGTAAAATATCTTAATTATTAGTAAAGGAATTCAGCCCTTAGGCACCACAGCAAAATCTAACTTGTATTTAAGAATCTACATAACCAACGTCAGCAATAAATAAACAGAATTGCAATGAATTTGTCGCCCTTCCGGGGTACAGTGGTTTGCGATGCTGACTGCTGTGCCGTAGTGCCTGGGTTCGAATCCCGGAGAAGGCATGGATGTTTGTAAATGTATAGTGCCCTTTGCGGCATGGGGTACTCTAAATAGCCGTCAAGCCTCAAATCCTCTCTTTTGGTTGGTGTAAGGGGAAGTGAGGTGGGAGGTCTCTGACAACTTCCAGCGCGTTCCCCCCCCCCAAAATTTGGGGTGGAAGACAGCTAAATCTTTCTGTCACCTGCATGGTGCTCAAAGCTACGGATAAACGATAAACGTGTAGAAAAACCAGCCCCTAGCCAAAATGAATTTTGTGGGTCTCGATCTGACACTGTCAGACAGGTGGCATTAGCAACAATAAATAAGTTTATAAGCATTAACTAGAGTCTGATTTTCACAATGAAAAACACAACAGATAAAATCACGTAAGAATATTCTGTTGTATTCGCGCCGAAAGAAGGTCAAATTGCACAACCTTCAAATGTTCACTTAAATTATGCAATGGCGCCATTCCTGTTATCAAAAAGCATATATAGTAGTTATTCCGTTCTTTATACACTAAAAGAGCAAGTTAACGAAATAAATTAGGCTCCGAAGGCATCATCGAAGGAGCAGATTCATTTCAAGTAGAGACCACACCTCTCGTTGTAGTTTCAAAGAAAGACGGGTCATTTAGAATTTGCGCTGACCTGTCAATAAACAATCGCTTGGCGTCAAACACCCAATGCCGTGTATTGAAGATATTTTTAATAAGATGGTGGTGGTGGTTATGAGGGGGGGGGGGTGTATTTTGGAATTCTTGATACCATAATATTCCAAACTCTGGATATGATTTCACACATGAAAAGATACAAATTATTTTTAACTGGGGCCGGAGAGAAAAGGATTAAGTAATTCAGAAGAAAAAAATGTTTCCTAAACACAACACTAATACAAAATCGCAAGCCGAAGTTATTTTTATCTAGACCAGGGATCGCGGCAACATTTTAATTGTGGCATGCCAAACCAATCTACCAACATGATTCAGCGTACCGCTCAGTAGGGTATTTTTGAAACAATTTGATTCCCGTGATATTGCATGCAGAATTAGAGAATAGAGTTTAGCACAATTCAGATTTACAGAGTTTTATTATACATTAATTTTGCATCCTTTAAAGCCGGGGTGAGCATTACGTCGATCGCGATCGACCACCAAGACATTTTGAGGTGACCGCCTAAAAATTTTTACCATTTAGTAATTAATTATATACGGAAAATTCAAGATCGGCTGACAGTAGCCAGACTGAGCCGTCTACTGACTATAACAACAAAAACTAACTTTAGATAAAAATGTTTTATTTTTTTAATATATTTTGAATTTAAATGCCGTTTTATAGACATGTTCTGCACACCACTATTCCAGAACATAAAACACACACCTCATGGTCGCTTTTATTGATATAATGCCATATTTCTACATTAACCAAATTTGAAATTCTCCGTTGCACTTACTATCTTGCACTTTTTATTCTTTTGCTGAACTAGTCACACACACATGATAAATAACAAAAATCGTAAATATAGCAAAATTAACTTTTAAATACAGTTGTGTCAATGAAATTGATTATGCTATGCTTAGACAAACTTTGCATCATTAACAATTGTAGTCTACTACGTAACTAAAACAAGACAATAACTAGGGTGCTCCCCACCGCCTGCGATCGATCACTTGTGATTGTTCGTAATACCATTTTGAAATAAAATGCAAACCACGTTGATCGTTGGCGTGCATAAAATATTGTGTCGCGTGCCACTGGTTCGCCATCCCTGGATTAGGAGATTGTGGGAATTTAGCAGTTCTTGAATGGCATCATTATCCACTAAAATTTATTTGCCTGGCAAGATCCACAACTTCTTTAATCAAATTATTAATTTTTCACAAATTTCATCATATTTTTTCTTATAAAACATAAGATGAATCGATGAGATCTGAAAAGCACTAACTCCGGATTCGAGTTAGTCGAGGTGTATTACTGTCTTTATAAAGCATTTGCATTTAACAATTGACGAGTAAAGCGTTAAAATGAACACACACAAGGCAACATACACAGTGAAACGATTATTTTTTGCTTAATAGAAAAGAAGGGTAAAACTAAAGCAAATTTTATATATAATAAAATCTTTATTTATGTTAATCTCCTATTTTTGTCAAATTAATCTATGAATTAAACTGCAGCATTTTCAGAAAAACTGTTGCTTCCTGACTCTGTACAGTTTTCTTATCGTGTATTATGTCAACAAATTATCAATAAACTGAGGCAAAATTTAAAGAACTTACTGGCTGCATGGCCCGGCGTTGAACAGGCATCTTCAAGTGTATAGATTTTTGCCTTAAAAATCCCCCCTTCCCGTCTGCGTGCAAGCACTCTTCCTGGTGTGTTTGTGACTTCCATTTTAATATATCATTAAAATACCCTATTTCGAAATTTCTTCCACCTCTTTGTTCCATCGGACGGGTCTGTTTCCCTTCAGATTAGCCCGGCGTTGTACGGGCTCTTATCGAGTATATCACTTTTGCCCCATGGAAATTTCCCCTTTCGCTCTCGGCGCCAGCACTTCTAGTAGAGTGATTTCTATATTTATGTCAGTAAACTTCCTTTTTAACCGAAATTTATTCTATTACTTATTAGGAAAATTTCTTTTCCCTCGTTTAACCCGGTGTTGTACGAGCTTTTTTTGGAGTATAAAACTCTTTTTCCCTCTTTTATCCCTCAAGGATAAAATCAAATTTCTATTTTCGATTAATAATTTATAAAATTAATCTAATTTTATCTAATAGAAAGCAGCCATTGTAAGATTTTTAAAATAATTTAGTATGAATTATAAAAAACAATACTGTGTTTTAGATTTTTAATAAAAATATTAATTTACATCCATGTATAGCTGCATGGTCCGGCGATGCATCTAATAACTTTAATTGTGTATTATAATTGTTGTCACTAAGTAAATTTTTGCAACATACATTTTGCTCATGACCTTTTCAAACATACACAAAAAGCATTCTCAGAGTAACAGAATAGAGCATTCGAGATATCTGAAAACTTTACAATATCTTATGAAAATCATGTACCTTAACTTCAATAGTAGTTCAAAAAAAAAGATAAAACACTCAAAAAGCTAATAAAAACAAAAATTTCATAAAAGCAAATTTGTTATTCATTTAATGCAAAATAAATTATAACTGACCTTCTCAACTCTCAATATTTTGTTTTGTTACAAAACCGTAAAATCAAATTTTTAACTTAAATATAAATAATTTATAGAATTTTGTATCGTTTACTTAAAAACTAGCTTCATATTAAATTTGTAAACATCACTTATTCTGAAAGATGTTTAATATCGTTGAATCATGCATGATTATAAGTGTCAAGATAATATAACCGGGGAAATATATACATTTTTATTTTTAAATGATTCAAAATGCACAATTATCTGCTTAAATCTCAGAAATTTGTTAATATTACAAAATTTTCTCTTAAAACTTTTATACCAAATACACTTAAAACATTCTAACTAAAATGTTATTATAAATATTGAAAAAAAAATGTGCAAAACCGTACTTTTTAAAATATTTAAAAATGTTTTAATTTCACTAATCTTTTGCATTTATGAATAAATTGATTTTTATTTCTCAAAAAGTATTGTTATTGAATGTACTTTCGGCTTATTTAGAAAAATTTATCCATAATCCTTTTCTTGGCTTACAAATTTAATATTATTTGCTCAAATAAACAAATATATTTAACCACTTCTATATTCCCTCAATAACACATTCTTGTAGTTAATTTGTAATTTAATTACTCAATAAACATTGCGTTGCCTTGGTCATACATATTATTTTATTTAACATTGAAAAACTATTATCACAAACAATTTTACGTAGAGTATGACAGATAAGTAAAATTCTTTTAAACTTATTTTATTGTAACTGTGCCGCCAAATTTTGAAATTGTTAAAAGGGTTCCGAAAAAAAAATTTGAGAGTCATTGCTCTAAGCATTATACGGTAAACCGGGGTCGTTAAAAAGAATATACTAAGTGCATCAGCCAGAATCATTGTCAAAGGAGGATATTTCAGATTTCAAAATTATGTCTTTTGCACATCAGCAGATAATGAAATCAATACCTGCTGATGTTCAAAGGATTGAGATCAATACCTGCTCTACTTCATATGTTTGGTGATGAATATTTCATAATATATTATATACAAAAATAAATCCTTCTACATTATATATGCATCCATCTAAACACAAACCTCATGGAAAAAAAAACATTTTAATTTTGTTAATATAGAGATTATAAATGACAATATACTTATAGTGTACTCTTTCTGAAACTTAACAATAACCATTTTTTCTAAATTCATATTAGTGATCCAAAATGACGTAACGCAGAATTATTAGAATATACTTGCTTCCGAAAGTCTGCGCACAGGCAATCATCTTACGTGTTTATGCTAAAATTACTATTAAAATCTCGCTTTAGAAAATCAACATAGCTGTCAGGGATTTTACAAAATTTTCTTAATCAAACAGCAACAAATTTCACCTTAACTAGAAAAAACAAGAATGACCACCAAATAATCACCGACTACCCGCGCCAAAATTCTCTGTGTACACTTACAAACCTTTTATTTGCGTACACTTACAAATCTTTACCTTTTTATTACAAACCTACTTAAAAACCTTTTATTGCAAAATAATCACACTAAATTGTGTTTTTAAGTAATTATAAGCTTCTTTTACTATTTAAGAATGTGAGATTTGAAAGCTTTTGTGGTTCCATAGCAGGCAACAGAATAGAGATCGATATATTATTGAAAGAAAAATCATCAGAGATCTTCGGAAAAGGGGGAAATTTTTGAAGCAATTGCTGAAACTGTTAATAGGAGACATTCATTGATTTAAAAAAAAATTCATAAACTGCAAATCAACTGAAATTTTAACGTCCAAGCCAAGATCCGTCCGCCCTTCTGCAGTGTTATCTCGAGAATTTTGCTTTTCAATACGCTCTATAAAAATAAATCCATAACTATAAGCTTCACAAATAGCTAAAAGTGTGGCCGAGATCTTGCAAAAAAGTGTGACTTTAACCACAATTCAGAGAGCACTGAAAAAGGATGACAATTATGGCCGAAATGCACTCAAGAAACCATTCATCTCTGGAGTGAACAAAGCTAAGAGACTTTGCTAAAAAAACATCTAAATAGGACACATAATTATTGGAAAAATGTAATATATTCAATTGAAAGTATTTTTTTGTAATTTGGCATAAAAAAGAACAAAAATATGCCTGCAAAAATTCCTGGACAGATCTTAAGAAAGAGAATCCTTTTTCGACTATCAAACATGGAGAAGGAGGCATAATGTTTGGGGTGCATATTAGGCCTTTGGGTAGGTAATCTGGAATTGATTTCTTAAACTTATTGAAGCAAAATATCAGGGTAAGTGCCGAGAAGTTTGCGATGAGTGATGATTTTTACTTTCAACGGTACAAAAGGTACAGAATAAATGGCTCACATTGTAAAGCCATGGATTTTCTGACATGTCCCAAACCAATTCCGTAAGCTATCCTATTCTCCAGATCAATACAATATTTGTGAGATTTACTTGAGTGAAATCAGGGAAAATGTAACAACATCCAAGGAAATGCTCAAATCTGTCATAGTAGAAGAATGGAACAAAACATCCACAGATGAGACAACCTATGCTAGTTAAATCCCTGCCAAATATGATGAGATGTTTAGAAAGAACGGAATAGCTTAAAAAGTATTAACTATTAGTTACAATCCATAATTGAAAAGGGTTTTTTTTCCAGGTACACAGACTTTTGACGCACACGATTTATGTCGTTCTCAGTTATATTTGTATTAATTTATTTAACGTTAGGCGATCGTTGCGTGTACTATTTGAATTTAAGACGTTAGATGAATCAATAATAAATAACTCTGATTCAGAAAGATTTTATTTAATTAGCGATCTTTGTATGAATATAAAAGACGATCCCCTGGCCCGAAAAATGATTGTCAGACTTTCGGAGGCATGTGTCTGTGCTTTTTTTACTTTGGTTTTTAAGTCACAAAGTATAATGTAAGCAAAAAAAAAAAACTTTCTTTCGTAATTTTACTCAGTTAATCTCAAAAAATAATATGAAAAATACATAAATACTGAACTCGCATTTGCTCTTAACATGAACTTATGAATCTATATATTCCGTAACTTCTCAAATGAAATAAACACCCTATATTTATTAATTATTATAAAATCTTTAAAAAATTGCAAAGTATCAGCTATGAAATCTTAATACAATCTTCAATAAGTTAGTGGTAAATAGATGGGTAAGCAGTAGAAAAAAATGTTTTTAATATACAGTCGGACCTCTGTTGAATGAAGTCTCTAAGTGGCTTTTTTTAATGATATCTTCTACTTGTTCTTAATGGAATGGCATTAGGTAATTTTGTATTTTTTGATGGTATTGTGAATCATGAGCACTATTTCAATATTTTAAAGAGAAATTTTAAATTATCTGCCTAAAATTTGGATATTGGAGGCGACTTCATTTTTTAATAGGATAATGACGCCAAGCGGACTGCTCTGAATTTACGCTGCTGGTGTCTCAATAACTGTCCCAAAATTCTGAAAACACCTCCTAAAACAGTTTATTTCACCCAGTGGATTATATTTGGTGAGAATTTGATTTTAAAAAATGAAAACATGAAGTATGAACACAAAATGAAGTAAAAACCATAATCATAGAAGCATGGAGGAAAATCGATGTAGAAATTACGAAAAACTGATTAAATCTATACCAAAACATTTAAAAGTTATTGTGGACACTAAAAGATATCCTACTAAGTACTAAAGTAAGAAAGGAATACAATATTCAAAGCTAAGTTTAGATTTTTGTTAAGTGTACGATGACTTTTGTGGCGTAATTTTTCAGTAGCTTTTTGATTATTAATTTTAAAAAAAATTAGTTATACTCTTTTTAAAAATTGATTATGCCATTTCATTAAGAGCAAGTAGCAGATATAAAAAATTACAATTCCAATATATAAATTTTTATTAGTCAAAAACATTAAATTTTACAGAAAATTGCAAGTGTACGAACACTTTTGGGGTCCACTGTATATATTTAAAGTATTGCAATTTCGACCTAACCCATTCCATAGAGATCTATTTTAAGTGAAATATATACAGTTTTGATTCATTGTTTAAATAACTATTAAAATTAAATTTAAAGTATTAATTAAGGAGTGTACTTACAAAGCAAGGTGGTTTCCGCTATTTTCAAAATAATCTATATATAACCAAGAATCTCTTTAAAATAATTACTAACAATAAGTCAAACGACAGCTAAGCACAAGGAAATTTATAAATGATTCGTTATCAAACTAGCGCTTTTCGAATTGTTGAAAATGGTTTCCATATTTGGCGCTTTATCGCCAATTCTATGTTCGAAAAAAACTAACAAGATGGAAAAAATAAGAATTTTTATTTCTGTTGATCTTAGCTGCACCCCGATTGGTCAAGTTAAGCCCCGCCCATCACCTGATCTGAAATTAGTAAACATTTTTTGCGTCTTTCTCAGCGATTTTCATTATATTTAATTTTTTTCTCATAGTTAAGCATTCTCGAAATAGTGTATGCATCAAAGGTAGGCAGAGACTTTTTTTTCAGGGATGTATGGGCTATATTTCTAATTTTTGTAAGGTGTAGTGGTCCACCCAGTGTCGTAGGTGTGGCGAGGTTCGGAAAAGGTCTACTACTATATTTTATAATAATAAATACGGAATATGTAATCTATATAACAAAAAATTTTAAAAAAACTCACACTTTTAAAACCACGTTCAAAGCAAACCGCAAGATTCAAGCATGATAATAAAAGCCACAAATATAATAATGTCAAATGATGCATTTATTATCAGACAATTAAAAATACCGTAAAAAATCCAGCTTATAGCGCGCACTATTAACACAAAAAATAAGATCCAAATTTACAGATGCGAGTTATACGCCGGATATAAAAATGAGAACCATATAAGTTTTTTAAAAAATGATGAGAATAGAAAAAAAATCAGGCTTCTACATATATCGAAATACTGTTTATTTAAAAGAAATAACACTTCTTGTAAACTTTGAGGGCTCTTGTTCTAGAAGTATGCTATTTTTTTCTAAAGCCTAGAATAATACTTCGAATATAAATGACTTAAAAACATAAGAGCATGACGCACGTACATTTCAGATTTCTTCGCAAAAAAGGAGGTGCGCGTTATACGGAGAATATACCTACAAATTAAAATCAGCTTATCTAGAATATTTCGGTATATAATTACAAACTGCTAATCTTCAAGTGGTCACCCCAAAATGTCTTGGCGGTCCACAGGTCGATCACCATCGACTTAATGCCCTCCCATGGTGTATATCAGATGTACTCAACCTTTTTTCAGCCTAACCACGAACATATTATAATTATTTCACGCGGGCCGCAACATGAAGATTAATGGGAAGTGGCGGGGACGCTATAAGATCAAGGACGTTTAAAATGCGAAAAATTGACCAAAATAATAAAACTCATAATTCTGGATTTTACTTTAAAACTATGTTAAACTCTGTGACGGATCTATACGCGACCTTATACTAACAGTCCTTTTGGGTATTCTTTTGGGCTAGCAAAAATTACCAATCTTCTCCTACAAAAGGAAACTTGATATACAAATTAAGTGTATTATATATATTTCTACTTCGCGAGTTAAAGTGTTAGTGAATTAAGAGTGAATCAGAAGTAAATAGAATAGTGAATGAAAAATTAGAAAGTTAGAAGTTTAGTTCACTAGATGTGACAAGAAATGTTCAAGGTAAAGATTACCTTGTAAAGCCGGGGTGGGCATTACGTCGATCGTGATCGACCAGTGGACCACCAAGACATTTTGGGGTGATCGCTCCAAAATTTTTCGAGTTAGTAATTATAAGCGGAAAATTCAAGATTGGCTGACAGAACGCAGACTAAGCCTTCTACTGACTATTACAATAAAAACTAACTTTAGATAAAAGTGTTTCATTTTTTAATGTATTTTGAATTATTTCATGTAATAGATGTATCACACATTTTATATAATTATATTTGGGGCTATTATTATTAAGCTCGTATCTTGCGTTTTGCTTTAAATGCGGTTTTAAAAGTGTTGTTTTTTTATTTTAGTTCTGTAAATGTGAGTACATACTCTGTACTTATTATTAAGTTATAATAATATCCTTTTCCTTACCTCACCACACCTACGACACTGGGCAGTAGCGTACACAAGAATTTTTAAAGGGAAAGGTGTCGAGGGTTGAAGATCCACAATTCTCGTATCATACCCAAATACGCAGCCAAACATATTTTTTTTTATTTTGTCGACATTCGGAAACAAACAAACAAAAACAGCAAAAAATAAATTGCTGAATATATAATTGGCATTGATAAATAAAAAAAATTACTAATATTAAATACTTAATTACATTTTACATACAAAATACATGGGACTATAATGAATCGGAAAAAAATGAAGGGTTATGAGGAAGAGTCCGGACCCGTGGACCCTTCCCCCCGCCCTTGTGCGTGCCACTGACAATGGGTGGACCGCAACTCCTTAAAAAGAAATTACAAGTAGCCCGCACCCTGGAAAAGTCTGCCCACCCCTGTTGTAAGGGATTATAATCAGAAAGTGAAAGTTGACTAGAATTGATTAGAAGACTATTTAAAGTCAGGTACTGTCAACTTCATATTACGTTGACGTTTAAAGTGTTAAAATCGTTAGGCGGTTATTAAGTACTTATCTTTTGTGTAAAATAATGTGAAGGAAGAACCACATTACTATAAAGAAGATATTTAATGTATTCTCCCCAAACGCGTGAATCTCGTCTCTTCCCCCTGTTGTTTGACTGAATTTTCCTATATATAGTGTTATTTGTGTTTAAGTCGATTATAGTTGATAAATAAAATAATTGGAATTTATCATGTCAAATGATCCTTTAATTCCTTCCTCACCTTTAGTTGGGTCACAGGGTAGAAGGAGTTTGGGGGCGCGTTTCACTGGCGCCCAACGACCGAGATAGGGAATGGTGCTCATTTTAGGCTCTTGCCCGAATTATTTTTCTCCGGCAAGGAGAATGAATGTATTGGGAGTTTCTCGCAAATATTGATGATAACATAGCGTGCTATGAGATACCCGCAAATTTGGTATGTTGCCTTCCTGAAAGATCGTCTCGTAGGACGGGCGCTAGATTGGTTTGAAGTCATTGGGACTTCGCGACACTTAAACGGAAATTAACTAATAGTTTTCCAGTAGTGCGAAATAGATCAGAATTAGAGGCTCAGTTTTTTTCATCGAATCAGTGTATAGTGTATCAGACTCCGTCCGATTTTGTGTATAAATGGGCTGAAAATTCATAAGAAGCTGGATTTTCAAAACGATGAACCTTTAAATATTAAATCATATTATTATGAGACTCGACCCAATTTTATGAATTATGTAGAAGTAAGAAACTCCATTACTAAGGCACAGTTATTAGAATTGGTTGATAAATATGAGGAACGGCATAGAAATAAGGAACCCAGGGTTCGAGCAATAGTTTTGAAAGAGGAAATTGGGATTCGAGTAGGAGATTTGCAGAAAGGAGTGGAAATGGAAATTGGAGAGATGCAGGGGTGGTAAATAGACATTTTGATCGGAGGATAACGAACAGGTATTCAAATAACTTTTATCGTGGTGATACTCGCAATCGTGGGTTCGAGAGATGGAACCGAAATGATCAACATAATCATAGACCCGACAATTATAGACATCGTAGTATGTTAGTAAACCAAGGGCCGAATAATTATAGTACCAGGGGAGGTCAAAGAAAGGGTAATTTAAGCTTTCAAGCGATCGTGTTGCAGGAGGAAAGGGGGGTTGCAATTTGAATCAAACTCTCTTAATAAGATTAAAAGAAATGCTTTACGATTTTCACTTGTTGCCCTTCCGTATGCACCGATACTTCTACAAGATACATTTTCAAAAGCTCTTTCGGATACAGGAGCCGAGAAGTCCTTTATTTCCGAGGAAACGCATAGGTCATGTTCTTCCTATAGCCCAATTAAGCATTCTAAAGCCGAGGTCATAACTGTTCAAGGAGCCAAATGCACAAACTTCGGAATGGTAGAATTACAAATAAAGACCCAAGAATTTTCAAAAATGTGGAATTTCTACGTGATTGCTGAGATGCAGTACCCATGTATCTAAGGCATTGATTTTATGACGAATTAAAAAATTGGGTTTGATTTTGGGAACAAATCGTTAATAATTCAAGTTTCGCAAATTAAAAAGGTACCAATAGCAGAAGAACCTCTGTAGTGATAAATCTCTCTAACACGAAGCTGGGTGAAAAAGAAAAAAAAAGGAATTAAACATTTAACTTAATGATTTCAGGGGACTGTTTTCTAATAAACCGGGGCTGACACACGTGTTATATCACGAAATTGTTTGATACGGGAGATACCCCCCCCCCTCGTGTTTTCGCGGCCATACCTCTATGACAGGGTCAACAGAGTATTATAGAATATCACGTCAATAAAATGTTAGAGGAAGGTACGGTTATACCTATCCAATCCCCCTATGCATCTCCAGTTGTTTTATGTCGTAAAAATAATGGTTTGCCTCCAGATGACCCAGAAGCTCATAGATTCGCGATAGATTACCGCAAATTAAATGGCATAACTAAGTATCCAAGGTATCCATAACCAGTTATTGATGATTTAATTACAACTATTCCACACAGCGAAATTATGTCGTTGATTGACCTTAGATCGGGGTACTATCAGCTCGCGGTAAACCCCCGAAACACTAGTAAGATGGCTTTTGTAACCAAAAATGGTGCATTTGCATTCACTCGTATGCCATTTGATCTCTCGGGAATCCATGACAGATAAAATTTTCCAATGAAGAATTTATCAAACATTTCATTGTCTTTAAACAATTTTAAATGTACAAAATCTGACTATGCATAAAATCAGAGAAGTTTTCGGAAGCAAAGGTGAACTTTTATCTTTAACACGCAAAGTAAGTGTACCACCATCTCTTCTCTTAGAATCTGTTGCAGAGGCAGATTAAGATAGTTGGAGGCCCCTGGCGATAAAAGGTTTGAGGCCCATGGGCTTAAGAGTCGAAAAACTAAAATAGTGAAAAGAGTCGCTTACTTTAAATTCTCAAAATAGAATGTATTGCTATAATAAAACTCATCGGCTAAAAAAAAATCTTAACTGTATAAAAAATATTGAAAACCTTACTTAAAAGCTTACAGCTCTGCTATACAGTTTGATTTCTCTCCCTTTAGCAATTCAATTATTTTTACCATATCTATTTTGTCCAAAACATTTTATTATGCATATAATATGGCCATGTTGTTCACAATTTGTCTTTTTCCCCATAGTACTTCTTGTATTATTTTTAACACGTTTTAAAACTAAAAAAGATCATTCACCTGATGCATTCGATTTCGGTATTGTTAAAAATGTTTTCATAAGTTTTTCTACATTAGCATTTCTCTTGCACCTCGATAAATTTCTAGCGGGGGTTTCATTGTATCTTTGTTATCTTTTCATTACTTGTTCCAAGGTGGCGTGATTGGTTTGTCGCTGGCCTTTGCACTCATCAAGCTTGGGACTCCTGGCTGCCGCCAGGTCCGACACCTGCTTAATCCGCCACTGATCTGTTGTAGTCTTGTAGAACAAACCTCCCTTTCTTATTTAAATTTCCTGACTATATATTATTTTTTGACAGTCGTGTGACCCGCAGATCATTGTAATTTTTTTGATGAGGCTGCGGATCATTTAGAATATATTGATATGGTCCTCGAGCGTTAAAAGTTGAAGACCCCTAATGTAGAACATACTAACAAATACAGAACATACACACACCAATCTACTATATGGTATGTATATATATATGACACACACCAACCTACTATACACTGGTGTGCAAAAATTAAGGACGAGACGGTTTTTTCAATATAACTTTGTACAAAAGCATTCCAAATCAACACATTTAATACCGTAAGATCCCCAATACGTAAGGACATGAGTAATGTAAGCAACACTTACTAAAAGAGAAATCAGAGGGATAAAAAGAAGCTTTATTGAAAAAGTAGCATGGAGCGCAATGCGACTGAAGGCCGAAACATCCCTGTAATGGGTGTCCAGCAAGAAATATCCGGTTTTTAGTAGGGGACATGATCTCCCCTGACTGCTAGGCAGGTTTCACAGCGTCTGCCCATGCTGAGAATGAGGGTGTCAATGAGTTGTTGAGGCATTGCTGCCCATTCGTCTTGCAGCGCCAATCGAAGCTCCGGAATCGTTACTGGTGGTAAGGAACGAGCTACCAAGCGTCTGCCTAGAAAATCCCATACATACTCGATGGGATTGAGATCCGGAGATCGTGCCGGCCAATCCATACGTTCAATATCCTCACTCTCTAAGAGCTGTTCGGCAGCTACTGTGCGATGACATGGTGCATTGTCGTCCATGAAAAGGAACTGCGGACCCATAGCGCCTCTAAAAAGACGCAAATATGGAAGAAGAATCTCGTTACAATAACGGGTCCCGTTGACTGAATCTGCGTCGAAGATGTGAAGGTCTGTACGACTACCAAGCATGATGTCTCCCCAAACGAGAACACCGCCACCTCCATACCTGTCCCTTTCAATGATGTTCGAGGGATGATTGCGGCTTCCCCGCTCTCTCCAGATGAGTATGCGATGAGAATCGCTACTCAGACTGAATCTGCTCTCATCTGTAAAGAGTACTCGTCCCCATTCATTGTCTCTCCAATTCCGGTATTCCCGGCACCACAGAGAACGCCTTCTCCGATGGGCAGGCGTTAGAGGTACACACCGTACAGGGCGTGATCAGAGGCGTGATCAGGGCGTGCAAACAGATCACCACCGTGCAGTCTTCTGGCCACGGTAAAACGCGATATCGGTCGTCCAGTCGCCTGTGTCGTGTGTCTAGCGATTTCTCCCGCTGTCTGCCGCCTGTTTCTTCTGGCCTGTAAGGCAATATACCGGTCATCTGCGGGTGTGGTTCCTCGTGCACGACCACTACTGAACCCCCGGATAGCTGTTCCTGTAGTTTGAAATTGTCTCCAAAGTCGTGAAACGATGCTGTGAGCAATTCCGAACTCTGCAGCCACACTTGTCACACTGCGACCTTCCTCCAACTACCCAATGATTCGACCTCGGGTAAAAGCATCCAGATGTCGTCTAACAGATTGATTATTCGCCATTTCTCGCTGAGGCAGCAACTCGGTGTGATTTTAACTGCTATACGGTGTGCAATCTCTTTGCCAGAAATACTAATCTTACACTGACAACATGCTTTACTACTCAGACACTCCCGCATTACGTCTACCTGCATATCTGCGCATGTGCTACCGTACATCACCTCACTTAATCTCCTGATTGGTCTTTCTGTCCGCTCTGCCTCTTCGTTCAGCTGATATGCTAATTTTTCGACTTCGTCCTTAATTTTTGCACACCAGTGTATAGTTAGTACATATACACTCAAGAGCCAAAACATTATGACCATCTGTCAATAACGAGTTGGCCCACCTTTGGCGAGCCACACAGCTTAAACCCACCTTGGCATGGATGCCACAAGTCTTTGGTAGATGGCCGGAGACAGATTGTACCAGATGTTCAAGCAATGGTCACGCAAATCCGAGATATTGCGAATTGGTGGTCTTTGAACTCTGAGCTGCCGTCCCATGACATCCCAAATGTGTTCTATCGGATTGAGATCCGGTGAGTTAGGTATCCAAAACATTAACTGGAATTCAGCATCATGTTCCTGGAACCACTCCAACACAATTTTAGCCTTATGACGTGGGGCATTGTCCTGTTGGTACTTTCTATTTCCAGAAAAGACAATTCCTGGAAAAACAGAGGCCATGTAAGGGTGCAAGTGATCCGCAATGATATTCAGATACCCTGTAGCATTCATAGTCTGCTCTAGCACAACCATGGGTCCAAGAGACGCCCAAGAGAACGACCCCTAAAGCATCATACCACCACCACCGACCTGTGTATGACCTACTGTACAATGAGGGAGCAACTGTTCGCCTGGAAGACGGCGTATCCTGACACGGCCATCGGCGTGATGAATGACAAACCGTGATTCATCTGACCAGGAATCTCTTCCACTGATCCATGGACCAGTCGCGATGTTCCCGAGCCCAGCGCAGGCGCAGTTGGCGATGATGCTTGGTCAGGAAAGGCACACGAGTGGGACGTTTGCTGCGTAGCCCCATATCCAACAGTGTCCGCTGAACAGTGTGCTCCGATACTATTCTACTTGGCCCTGCATTGTATTGGGCTGTCAGCTGAGTCACTGTCTGGCTCCGGTTTTGCATCACCATGCGAGACAGTATCCGACGACCTTTTTCTTTGATAGCGTGTGGACGTCCAACACCATGTCGTCTACTGCTGGTTTCACCGTCATTCATCCACTGTGCATAAGTACTAACAACTGTAGATCGCGAACAACCCACGAGTCGTGCAGTTTCGGAAATACTTGCTCCGAGCCTTCGAGCCATTACAATCTGCCCTCTATCAAAGTCGCTTGGATCCGCAGTCTTTCCCATCACACACAGAAGTAAGTGAAAGAATGATTCTTCAGACTCTCCAGCAGCAGTTAAATACCACTTCCACCTGATCACGTGCCTTCACGTCATCCAGGCGAGTTCATTGCAAAATGTAGATGTGGACATAACGTTTTGGCTCTTCAGTGTATATATGACACACACCAACCTACTATATAGTATGCATATATATATGACACACACCAACGGTTTCCATGGTGATTCCCACAGATTAAATCTTCCAGAACATTGTAGTATTTATACAAAATGCCAACCAGAAGTATGTAACTCCTAAACAACAAACAAATTCAAATTAGTGTTGTAGTAGGTAAGAAAAGCCGATTCTGCGGTAAAGGCGCAGGCGCAGAGTTGAGTTGTTTTCCTCCTGTGGATGCTGCGTGGAGTTGAGTTGTTTCCCTCCTGCTATGGTTTTGGTTTTCGAGTTGATAGGGGGAGTTGAGTTGTTTCACCTGCTGTTGAGTTGTTTCCCTCCTGCTGCTAAGTTGAGTTGTTTTTTAAATGTGTAAAAAAAGTTTATTGAAATGTTTAAAGTGCTCATGGCGCCACCTATTGGTTAAACTATATACTAATTATTAGATTTTAAAATGATTGAAAAAATAACGCTCAAATAAAAAAAAAATAATAATAAATCCAGATTCAAACTCACAGACCCAGAACAAAATGTCTCCATAGGACAATAGTTTTTCAGTTACGCCAACCATTGTCCTATGAAGGCATGCAGACCTGAAGAAAACTTAGGTTTATATAATCTCATGAATTTAATTTTGCAGGCGAAGCAGATGGCGACATTTTCTTAATTAAAATGAAATAAAAAAAATATTTCATTTATATTATTTTAATAATTTGTAAATTTTAATTCGGTATAATGATTACACATACACAGTAAAAAATGTGACGTAGAATACTCGTAATCAGCGTGTGAACGGTTTACGATTGAACTTGTCTTAGCTTGTCTGATCTTGATTCTACAAGACGGCGACTGAATTCTACGTCAGAAATTATCTCAATGCTTAGAGCGGATGGATACATTGTTGGCTTTAAAAAAGTTTATTTTTATAAATCTGAAGCAAAAAGAATAATTTTTTTTTTATAAATATGGTTATATTGTTAATTTTATTCATACAGCTTTCTAGTTTAATTTATGTTGAAATAGTTTCATTTTAAAAGATAAATATCAGTATACATCTTTCAAACAAATTATCTTAGTATGTTAAGCATAAGTGATATTTTAAATATATTTTGTATAAAAGAAAGGAAAAATTTATGTTTATGTGTTTAAAGCAAACTCTTTGCCTTTTCCAAAGAGTATAAATTGTATAACTATTCATTGCAATAACCATTTAGTTAAAATATTTTTTTAATTGAATAGAAATAAAAAAATATATATATTATACATTGCTTTAATAACAAATTGTAAATTTTAATTCGGTATAATGATTACACATACACAGCAAAGATACAAAGTAAATTGTTTATTCAGAAATCAACATCTTGTATTGCGTTTTACATTACAATTGTATATATATATATATATATATATATATATATATACATTACAGGAGAACAACAAATTATAAAATTGATTTCGGTATAAGGATTACACAAAAAGATACAAAGTAAGTTGTTTATTTACAAAAGCAGCATTCCATTTCACATTACAATCTTTTATTTACATTACAAAAATCACATTATTGTGTCATCATTGGATTTTATGTCTTACTGCTCATCGAATAGGTCTAAATTCATCAATGACCAATGTCCATGGGCAAGCGTAGTAATGCCATCATCATTAATAAACCTTTTGTCATCTTTATAGGACAGAGCAAGTTTGTTTTGCTTTATGGAGTGTATTGAATGAAATTTGGATCTAATTAAGTTCATGTCAACATATTTTAATTTTTGATTAAAAAGACAGGCTTTGTAGTCCTCAAATGTTATTTTATTTTTTATAGTTTGTTTTTTAATTCCTTTTAACCGCTTTTCAATCTTATGGTTTGTTTTGTAGGCATACATTTTCGATTTTAATCCTACATATTCTGTCATAATATTTCCCTTGTTTTCATCCTTCATTTTCCCGATGACTTTTTTGTTCACTAGAGGTAAATTGTAAATGTTGTTTTTATCATAATCTGAAGTATCATATAAGTTAATATCATTTTTCATGTCACTGTAAAAATCATCAGTTTTTATTTCATAGATAAAGGAATCGGTGTCTGTATACATGAGCCTTACTTTCGAGTGGTAACGGTGCTTCATGTACTCATAGTGAAAAGAATACATTAGAACTTTTGATTAGTCTAAAATTACCATTCCTACCTGTATTGGTTTCAAAAATTTGATTTGGGTTTTTTTAGATGGACGGCCATTAAGTTTTCAGAAAATATTGTGCGTCGATTAAAATTTGATTTCGCTATTAACTTTCGAGCCTGCTCTTCTGTTGAGCATAAACGTATATCTACTCTTCTTCTTACATTTTCCATCGTTTTCCCGAATATGCTGTTATTCATTAGTTTGTAATAATCCTTCTGAAAGTCATTTACAGCTTTAGTTCTTAATTTAGTATTATAATCTATGCAATTTTTAAGCCAAGGAGATTGAAAAAATTTTAAAACTCGATGAGTTTTTTTCAAGACTAACCCTAATTTTAAATATAGCTTTAAATTAGAATAATGGAGAACATATTTTGTTTTGGATTCCAAAGTAGTTAAAAGTCTAGGTTCTTTACAATTAGGTGGGGGCTTATTTTCAGGGGCAAGGGGAAAGTCTGAATGTTTGTCATGCAAATCGGAGGGATATTCAAGATCCACTTCCAAGATGTAACCTACATCGGATTCATCTGATAAATTTAAAATATCCTGTTCGGTTAAATTGTTATCACTCCAAACAAAATCTTTTAAGGGTAGATATTTACTCATTGCATAACCGTACAAATTATTTGCGTCAAGGTACATTAAATATTTTATCTCATCATCTGGGTTAAAATTAGACATATATTTGTTGTTAGCTATAGCATAACGATTGCAGCACTGACTTATACCTCCTCTTACACCCTTTTCTATAAAAAGAAGCATGTCGTAATCAGTGAACAGTTCGATAGCTACTTTAGTATGTAATAACATAGCATCCCATGATAAAGCTGGGGTGGTAAAATACCAACAGGGGTCAAGTTTATAAGTTTGCATGCATATTTTCCGAAAGTTTTCAAAGAGATCTGTTAACAATAGGACATCTGTTTTTACATATAGATCACAGTATTCACCAAGATTATTTAAATGAAATTCATTAAATACTTTACATGCATGATTATAATCCTCTACACTTATAGGCTCCTCATTTAGTTTATTGTAAAATTTGCTAATAGGTGGTAAACAAGAATCTTTACACTTTTCAAAACTATCAAAATAATCATACGGAAAAACTCCTTTTCTTAAAAGTAAATCTATTTTTTCTGAATCAAAATAATGTTTCATATATTTAAATTCATCTTTTTTTAGTGTTTTTATCAAATTTTCCAAACTAGAAGACATGAACTTGAAAGAATCTAAAAACCTTAACTGAAAATCATTTGAAATATTTTTACTGAAGGAAATATATTTTTCTTCGGTGTTCGGAATTAAATTAATTTGTTTTTTATCATATCCTAACTCCTTAATAAAAATATGGGCGTCATACCCAGAAAGATTATGGAAGAAAACAGGCAAAAATTTAGGGGTTTTCATTGCTAAATTACAACTATTACAACAAGGGCCATTAAATTTTTGAGTCACATGGTTATGATCCCTAACCTTGATATTGTTTTCGCGAAAGGTTTGATCACAAACATAACAATTTTTAGCATTATCATACAATTGCTTTTCTGATTCAGTAAGAGGTAATAATGGTTTTAGTTTTTTATAAATATTATCCATTTCTATTGCATCTTTTTCTAACTTTTCAATAAAAATTTTTGGGGCATCAATACCTCTATATACTACTGGATCTTTATAATACCCCCCTTGATAACTGATAAAATAACAAAAACCTATCGGGACATGTTTTTCATAAATATTAGTAAATGAAAAGTTTGGATTAGGACCACAAGTATCAGTTTTCCTAGTTACACACTTGAAATCCGCATATACAACAAAGGGTATTTTTAAACAATGTTGAAAATTTTTAAATTTTAAAAACTTACTTGTTTCTGACGGCATTACTACTCTTGCAGGACTTTTATGTATACACATCTCATTGTGCTGAAGAAGTTTGTATTCTGTTTGCAAAGCACTTAAACATCTTTTACATATAAATGTTTTATGTTGATGTTTTGAGAGTTGTTTGGAAACAAGTCGAGATAAGCTTTTAATGAAACAATAATGTCCAAACTCTCCATTTTTTACGTAAAGCAAATCTATATGTTTATCACACACTATATCACTGATGAGGAGAGGAAATATTTTTAAATCTTCTTCAAAAGAATAAATATTTATTCCTATATCGTTCATTTTTGAAAATTTTTTCACCTCGTTAAGCGGTGTTGGAAAGGATATTCCATCAAAGTTCAACTTATTTATGGGGGGGGACATAACTTGACGTTTTGTTGAGGTTGCTGGTGTTGGGGTAAAGAGCTGCGAGAATAGACCACATGAAGCACTGAGAGTCCTCATTATTGATGACATTGATGATTGCCTTAGTTTCAGCGATCTGCTTCGGCACCTCGATGAAGGATGATGAACCTCTGAATGGAGAATAACGGTTTGTGCGGACTTCGAGTCTTAAGATTTCGTCCAGTGTCCAGCCCGAGTCTTTACCCTCGAAATCCTCACTTTCTTTCGCTATTTTCTCAGACATGTTGTCATAAAGGCTGGCGAGATTAGTTCCTTGTAATACTTCATTATTCGGCGTTTTAAATTCAACGTTTTTTATCATTTTTCCGGCATCTGTCGCTTTCGAGTAAATGCAATGAACCCATTTACTCACTTTCAAGGATTTGTAAATTTTGAGTTCATTGTGAAAAATTAAGAGTGTCTCTTCTTTTCTCAAGAGTAGAAACTCTTTTATCCCCAGTGAACTATCGTTATTATGGAGATCAAATGTTTTATAAGCTTTTTGAAAAGCACTCTCTCTCTCTCTCTTTTGGTGGTAAGGAGATATTTTCAGGAACAGCAGCAGAATGTTCTGGGACAGCTGTAGAATTTTCAGGAACGGCCGTAAAGGTTTCAGGAACTGCATCAGAATGTTCTGGGGAAGTCGTAGAGTTTTCAGGAACAGCCGTAGAGTTTTCAGCAGATGTGGACAACTGTGTTTTCTTTTTCCTATTTGAAACAGACAAATCCACTCTCTTTCTTTTTCCCGCTTCATTCTCCAACTTTCTTTCGCAGCTTTTATTTTTCAAATGATTCAATAAGTTGTCTTTACGGGTAAAGGATGTATCACAAAACTCACATACAATTTTCTCTGTTGAATGAACAGAGTCAATGTGTCGTTTTAAATCACTTTGCCGAACGAAGTTTTTTCCACAAATATTGCAAGTAGACATAATGAAGCCGTAGAAATTTTAGAACGTTGCTACTCACTACTAAATCTTCAAACAAATTTTGTGTTCTGCTACTCTGTGACGATCAGGCACTGTACATATATTCGACGGAGCGAATGGGCTATTTGAAACATGTTATCAACGCGGTCTCCTTTTAAACTCCTGGGGGGTGGATAGTACACGCCCCTCATCACTTCTCATTGGTTGGCGCAGTGGAAATCTGCACACGTCACGCTCCGACCCCTTACCACCCGCCGTTTTCCGAGGCGTCAGTCTACAAAGTCAGGCAGGGTATGTGAATAGATCAGCAGGGGGGTTTCGTCCTGCCCATTCAAACAACAGACCCACTGACGTCGAGACGAAACAATGCAAACCACGTGTTTTGCCTCCAAGCTGCTCCAATCCATCAAACTAGACATAAATAGGGGATCAATGCTACCTTGTCACAATACTATGAGAAAATACTGTACTGAATGGTCTCACTTTTATCTGATAATGAATCAAAACTTGAAAATGCAGGATACAACATAATATGATTATGGACAGGGATAAGAATTTATGAATTTTCTTTTTGTTATCACGCAAAATAAAATTTATAGAATTAACTGTCTCGTAGTATAAATAGCAGCAACATTGATAAAAATTATTTAGTTTAATCATGGATTCTCTCAAAGTGGTTCATCCATTTACTTTAATCTTGGCTGGACCATCTGGTAGCGGTAAAAGTCAGTTCGTTAAAAAATTAATTGAAAATAAAATGATTAAACCTTTTCCTAAAAAAATAGTTTGGTGTTATGGGGTTTATCAAAAGTTATATGAAGAAATGTCGAATATTTCCTTTCATGAAGGTATTCCATCTAATGTGCACCAGTATTCGGATGCGTTAATTGTTATAGATGATCTTATGGGCGAGTTAGGGAATGATCCCCAATTAACAAAATTTTGTATTATTAATAACAAAATTTTGTATTAATTAAATATTTGAGATTCAGTTCGTAATCCATTTGTGTACGGATACAACTGTATATGAATAACTTTGAATGATGATTAAAAACTAATTTCGCTCAGTAATCGAGAGATTTAATTTCAAAACATTTGGAAGAGCAATTTATTCATTTTGGATTAAAATTAGAGGCGATTATTCCATAATAGCCAAAAAAGTTTTTAAGATATTCTTACAATTTTCTACATTTTATTTGCGTGAATTCCAAATTTTAAGCATTAACAAATATAAAAATGAAAAAAAGATCGAGAGACTTTTACAAGGAGATGACAAAATGAGAGGGGCACAGTGGTGCACACAAGGGGGGGGGGGGGGTCCGGACCCCTCCTCCCCAAGACCCTTGAGTTTTTTTCGATTGATGATAATCCTATGTATATATAGCATAAAATTTGTAATTAATAATTTATTTTATTAATCAAAACTAATTATTAATTCAATAATTTATTTTTTACTGTTTTTCGTTTTTAATAATTTATTTTTTACTGCTGTCTTGAAGTATGATATGAGTTGGAGGACTTTCGACCATGGACTCCCCTCCCCTCCCCCCTCTCTTGAAATTTTTTTGTGTGCGCTACTGGAGAGGCATTATCATTTTTACGACTCAATATAAACGAAATTATCAAAAATCTTCAAGCTCAAATTCCGCGTTAAATATATATTATTATAATTAATTATTCAATAAACATTTTACTGTCTTTGTCGTACATATTATTTTATTGAACATTGAAAAGTATTATCACGAACTACTTTACATAGTGTATTACTGATAACTAAAATTCTTTTTTACGTATTTTATTGTTAGTTAATTATTATACCAAAGAAAAATGTGGGAAACTTGGGGGTAATTTGGTTTCGAAACTTTTTATTTAGTTCCAGTACTTATGTATCTAAGACAGAAATTGGAAGAATCTTCATTTCGTGTTAAGACGGCAGTTGCGAGCAATATCTTCAGTTTGAAATTATTTTCTGGTCTCTTAAGAATTAATGTGCACATGTAAAATAAAGTAACAAAAAATTATTGCGTTTGCTATTATTATTATTTACTTTTAGAATTATATGCGTAAATATCCATCATTATCACCAGTTTCTTAGAGTATTTTTATAGGTTGGTTAAAATCATTGTATGCGTTTTTTGATGACTTGAATGCACCATAATCTTCCACAAACATTTTCCACACAAAATGTAACACCAAGAAGGATCAGAAATGTCACAGCGAAATTTATTTGATGAATAACAAGATGTACAAAGATTAAACGATTAAAATTACAGCCTCTTGTGAAGTGTGGACTATGACAAAATCATTAGTTAGGGGTGTAGCCGCCATTATTGGCTATAACCGCTGCCACACGCCTCGGCATAGAACCAAAGAGGCTTTGGATGTATTCTTAGGGTACAGCAGTCCATGCAGCTTTCATATATTGCCATAGTTGATCTGATATAGCAGCGGATGGTGTACCTCGAGTCAGTCGTTGTGAATGCATAAACCACACGTTTTTTCGATTGGCGATAGATCGGGAGAACAAGCAGGCATAGGAAGTAATCCTATCTGATGATTAAAGAACTCTTGCGTGTCATGTGCGGTAGCGCATTATCCTGTTGGAATATGGGTGATGGCAAGTGCTGAATGTATGGAAGGACCACGGGCTCCAACACCTCAGAGATATTGTGCTGTCTGTTTAATGTATCACAGTGCTTCTCAAACTGTCAAAATTTGCGACCAAGCTTTTCATCATAATTTTTATCTCCCCCCTCTATATAATAACAATGTATTGAATTCAACTTTGACGTACAGCTACCATAAGACTTTAATTAAAAAACCGTAGAAATTATCAAGATAAGTATTAAATTTTGTCTATGACAAGCCCATGGGAGTCACTAGTAATTATTAAACTTGTTCCTAACTTATAATTGATAAATTTTTTTTAATACATTGAACAGTACTGATACATTTATAAGTATATTATATCATTGCTAATGTGTATTTATATTTTTTATAATATCAGAATGTATTTCGTTTTTTTTTTTTTTTAGTAAATTGATAAATTTATAAATAATCTCTTATTTTCGATTTTTCGATATTCTCACGCCCCCCCCCCTAGTTTGAGAAACGCTGGTGTATCGGCAATGCGTACTAGAGGGGGGGGGGCAGTGAAATCCAATACCACCCTAAACCATGATACTGGGTGCAGACCAGTGGGCGATGCATAACGCAACAGTTCAGCAGCCTTTGATCACGGTGTCTCCAACTCGAATCCGATCATCGTGATGATGCACGCAAAGCGGATTAATCAGTAAACACGGTTCATTTCATTCGTTATCCATGTCAGCCGTTCATTGCACCATGCGGCGCAAACGCCTGTGGTTTCCATTTAAATGTTAGCGATGCAATGATGCTTGCGGAATTCCACTCTGTTGAAACGCGTCGAATGGTACGACGGCACCGAATGATGCGTAACAGACTGAATCTGTCGTGCTATGTTCGTGATGCATCATTGCCATGAGCACAATCGCCTTAATCACGGACAGTGCTGCAGTGAGGGGTGCGCCGGCCCGCGGTCCGTCGTTTCCTCTTGGATCCAGCGATGACAGACCCGCATCGCAGTTGCTTGGTTTCTACCAACACACTGACCGATTTCTCTGAAGGATAATCCGCAATCCCTATTGGCTAATATTCTTCCTCCGTCGAATTCAGAAACTTAGTCAAAAGACGCTCCATGTCTTCCATAAGGTATAGGTAAACAACTTACGCGAGGGGAAAAGAAGAAAGAAAAAAACAATTGCCGTTTTTCAAATCGCCAATCTGTTCTCTCCTTTTATAGCGCTTACCCAGATGTGCATCTGGGCTATAATGTAAATGATTTGCATATTTTATCGCCGTCAAAGCATGATGTAAATTTCCCATGGTTTACATGCTTCTTTCAGGGTGCATTTTGTGTGGCCAGCAGTGTGCAAACATGCTATTAATACCAATAAAAAAATTTCATTTTTTAAAAATATTTTCAAACAATATGATAGATATAACTTTATTTTTTAATTTTTGAATTATGAGCTCTAATTTGAAATTTTAATTAAATTTAATATCAAGTATTTTTTATACACCTACGATTGTTCATGCTTAATAACAATATCGAGAGCGAAAGTCAGTTTAAAAACTGCATGCTAAAATAAAAAATAAAAAACTTTTTACATACAAAATACTTGAAATTATACTCATATAGGGGCTCCTAGATTTGAACGGATACATTAGAAATTTATAAGAAAATTCTGAAAAAGAAATTAAACTTACAGGAAAAAATAAACATTTCCCCCATAAACCCCAGTTAATTGTAAATTGTAAAATCTATTTTGTTTCATTTTTCAAGTTCATTAAAATTAAAAATGTACACAAGAAGGGAAAAAAGGGCCACATAAAGGTCATCAAATACAGAATTTTCAAATTTTGATTTTTATGATTAAATATAAATTTATCAAATAATAATATATTTAACAACTTTTTTTTATTTTTGCATTCAGCTGATACTCTCTCTTAAAATATCGCTTGGGATAATTTTTTTCTTTTACGTAGAGAAAATATTTGGTTTGATAAAGTAAATGCAAAAAATTCGATTTTTTATTTTTGTTATATAAGTGAAATAACACCTGCGCGTAATTAGTAATTTCGTCCAGCTGCCTCTTTGAAAAGGCGCTTGAGAAACGATATATATATATAATATATAATAGAGTTTTTAACAAAAATAAAATCGTTTGTT